>WNWK01029099.1:0-24735 GCA_009830355.1 Cherax destructor | reverse complement strand
GGAATCAAGGTCAGAGAAGAGCGAAGGTCAGACGTATCGAAAGGGCCAGTCGGGACCCTGGTACCTGAAGCAGGTGACGAACCAGCACCAGCAAGAGGTACAGGGGCATGAGAGGTGTCCAAAGAGTCATCCGTTAACGAGGCAGGGTCAGTACTGGGTGCGGTATCAGGAAGGGGCCCGGGGTAGTGGGTTCATGGATAGGGTCAGCCATGGTTAGGTTACTTCTTTCTTTTTATTTTTAAGAAAAAAAGAAAGAAGAAAAGAAAATAAAAATAAAAAAAGAAAAAAAGGGGGAACGTGGAGGAATAGGTCCTAGGAGGAATGAAAGGGAGCGCAAATCCCCCTCCGTGCCCAAGAGGACCTCAACACCGCAAGTAGTGCAGATGCTGCATGGAACCCGTGCCATACCCTACCCTTCACGCCAGTAAACCAGCAATCCGGGATAGCAACCTCACATCCACCGAGCCATCTCGGCGGACAAAAGAGAGGCGGCCGGATATCCGCCACAAAGCATACCGCCTTCGGCCACCACCCCGGAATCCAAAAGGTGGCCTCCAGAGATACACCCGTCGCCCGAAAGATACCCAAAGCCACCCCCGGGTGACCGAGAGGGATCGGGACATCCCCAGGCGATCCAGATTCCACGGCAAACTCACCACCGCCAAGGACCTCAACGGAATGGGATGGACTACGATACCCTTCCCCCTACCTAGGAACTAGAATGCCTGAGGAGAGAAGCTCCCAGGGTAAAACTGGGAAGGAAATAAGGGAGGGATGAGGAGGAGGAGGAGGAAAGGGAAAAGGGAGGATGGGGAGATGGGAAAAGGGAGGGGATTGGGGGGAATTAGGTTCGGTCTGAGGAAGAAGACCAAAGGTCCAATTCCTCAGACCGATAGCCTCTTTACCACGTCAAGGAGCCCCCTTAAGAGGCTCTGAGATGTAATTATACCCAATAAGGACGTTAGTTACCATTTTTTTGTCCTAGGCACATGTCGATTAGACACAGGTGGCCTGTTGTATGTATGTGTGTAACGAAACACTCCAAAATGTTTCGGCCCCGCCGGGAATTGAACCCGGGCCCTCCGTGCGTGAAGCAAGAGCGCTAGCCACCATGCCATCGGGGCGTGTGATAGAGACCAGTTGTGACCTCTGTGATGCTCTCTCTCTCTAGCGCTGCTACTTGCAGGACAGACTGCGGCTGCATACACGTTGCAAAACAAGCTTACTGCTTGCAGGACATTCTGGTTGCCCACACGTTGCAAAACAAGACAGACCGCGGGTGCACACACGTTGCAACAAAAGTTTATGCTTGCAGGACAGGCTGTGGTTGCACTCACGTTGCAAAACAAGCTTTTAGTGGCACACTTCTTCGCTTTGTATAAAGCTTTGCCAAACTCTATACAGAGCGAAACTTTGTCCCAATAAGACGCTTATGCAGCTTGTGTTCTCATCCTTTCATAAATACGTTATTTGAATCCTGTGGTGAGGGGCTCTTGATTTAGGAAATTGAATCTAAACTAAGCCTGAATACCTTCCACTCTCCCAACAGGCGCTGTATAATCCCTACGTGTTTAGCCCTCTCCCATGATAATAGTAATAATAAATCCTGTGGGTAAGCATTAAACTAGCCGCTCAGGTGACAAAATAAGGTAGGACTGTTTGCAGTCTGAGACTGATGGGTTGAGCACGTTGGTTGAAGACCAGACACATGTGCAACATCTGGGTATCTTTATTGTTTCAAGGACATAATGTGAAGACTGTAGAACTATATACAAAAGACGAGGTAATCAGTCCCTCGGCCCTCAATCCTTTCAAGATTGATGGACTGATTACATCGACTCCAGGTTGAGGGACTGATTACCTCAAACTCCTCCTGTTCTTCACCATTCTCCTTTGTATGGACTGATGAAGCCACTGTGTGACGAAACATTTCCTCATTAAAAATACCCAAGTGTTGCACAAAAATGTCTAATTTGTCATCAGAGGAGAATGTCTACCTACCTGGAGTATACCTGGAGGGTCACAGCCTCCACGGCCTAGTCTATGATCAGGCTTCCCAGTGGATCAGAGCCTGTTCAACCAGGCTGTTGCTGCTAACCGCATGTAGACCAATGTACGAACCACAGCCCGGCTGACATTTTAGGTATCTGTCCAGCTCCCTCTTGAAGACAGCAGTAGTGGCGAGGTAAAGATGATGTAATCAATCCATCAACCAGACCATGGAACTGAACTATTTTTCAGGCTGAGGGACTGACCACCTCAAACTATTTCTCCCAAGGTTGATGGACTAATTACATCGACATATTCTCTATATTTGACTAAAAAAGGCTACCGTGTGGGCGAAACGTTTCATCAGTAAAGATACCCAACTGTTGCACATGTTTTATTCATCAACTTGTCGTTATTTTATAACATTTTCAACATTATTATGAAATGTTTACATGATAAGAAGACGCATATATAGTTATACATGGAGCCTTTGTTGATGACATCTTGCCCAGGCAGTGAACTTTATCAAGTCACTATTATAAACTTGGTGAGTAAATAAATACGTATAAACAATTCATATTTAGCGCTGGAGAATGAGATACTTGTACAACATTTGGAAGTCTTTACTGAGGAAACTTTTCGCCAGCCAGTGGCTTCTTCAGTCCTCTTCCACCGTTCTTTGTTTTGGAAGCCAGTGGCTGGTCTCATTCTTCAACTTGTCGATTTTCTAAACCATTTACATTACATATTTTGCGCTAAACCCTTGTGGGTCATCCAGCACAAGACGTAGTGAAGGCTTGATCCTCCGTCTACTAAGCGCCAGATAGATTCGCTTCCTATTTGCACTCGCCTAGATATCCCTGGTGAGTGAAGGTGAACATAGGTGGCCTGGTGACTAAAGCTCTTGCTTCACGCACGGAGGGCCCGGGTTCGATTACCAGCGGGGTGGAAACATTTCGACCCGTTTCCTAACACCTGTTGTCCTGTTCACCTAGCAGCAAATATGTACCTGGGTGTTAGTTGACTGGCGTGGGTCGCATCCTGGGGGACAAGATTGAGGACCCCAATGGAAATAAGACTGTCCTCGATGACGCACTGGGTGGCTAACCCCCTGAGGTTAAAAATCCGAACAAAATCTTATATGTACTGAGTTATACTGAGGGGGAGGAGGTGAGAAGTTGTGCATCAGCTCACACTGATTCAGAAACCTCCTAGAGGTTCAGCTAAATTGTAGAAGTTTTGGGTTTAGTTGAAGTTGTTAGAGGTACTGGTGAGTGCAGATTCAAGGAATCCTCATTTCTAGCTGTCATCTTATTTTGTAGTTAGTAGTGTGCCATTCCCATTTAGTAAGTGGTTGTGAACACTACGATATATTACTCAGTGCTAATATTGTGCTCTGCTAACATATGGGTATTTGGAAATTCGTTTGTAGAAGCCTTTGAACATCACACCTATGTGCTACACCTAGGTAGACCAAACATCATACAAAACCTGTCTGCTTGCTTCCCTATCCAACCCAGAAACTGAAGCCCTCAGTCTAGGTCTCAGGTTCGCAACAGACACCCAAACCACATCAAGACCTCAACCAAGAAGCTACAGATAAAGTGACACTGGTTGTCAGAAAGGTTGTCTTCAGGGTACCATCACCTCGGACGTCTCAACACAGTTTTCCCTGCTAGTCCTCGTCATTACGTCAATGCCCTTAAAACTGGCCGAAGACGTTAATATCACTGGCAACAAAGGAGGTGGTGTGTCATCATGAATACTACCATACAATATAGAAAGTTCCTGGTCATTCAGTGCATTTTGGGCAAGTTGGGTTAATTTTGTCCCTAGGATGCAACCCACACCAGTTGGCTAACACCCAGGTACGCACTTACTGCTAAGTGAACAGGGACAGTAGGTGTCTTAAGGAAACATGCTCCCAATGTTATCACCCATACCGGAGATTGAACCACGGATGTCAATGTGTGAGCTGAGTGCTTACAACCCCAAACCAGCTAAAATGAATGGAATGCCCGAGACCCGGAAACCCAGGAGCCCACTGACGATTATCTCCTATGAAATAGACAGCATCTCTCGCAAACTAGTGGGCACAATAGATGAACACCTGTTCATACTTTTAGGTATCACTCCTGCATGTCTCAAACATTGAGGAGTCCTCAGCCACATCCACAACATTAGCACAAGGAACAAGAAACTCTCCGGCTACTACGTGACCTCCCTCTTCACCAAGGTACCCAATTTACAGATCACTAATCTACAGCAAAAAAAAAAAAACCCATTATGACTCCTTTGATTTACCTATTCCTGCCAACGACTTTGTAGACATTGAATTATCCTTCAATTTCAGTTGTTTCTCATTTGAAGACTCATGACAGACTGTCGGTTTGTTTATAGGTTCCACTTTAAGTGGAGTCCTGGCAAACTTCGATATGGAACATCGTGAAGCTGAACGTGTTTTCTCCATCATTGCCTCTTCAGTCACTTGTCTTCACTTTGTGAAAGACACTCATCATTACAGTGAGAAAATTTGACATCTCTACTCTCCGAAACAAATTCAGCCAGTTCGATAGTGTTTACACCTGAGCAGGAAACCAGTGACATACTTCCTTTAGTTCCTCTCTATATGTTTTACTCTGCAAGTCTGACAACGAGCTTCCTTTCGAGTTCTATGGGAAACCCATCATCCAATACGATATTCACACATACCACTACACCGTGACTAAATAGGGTGTTTCATGTTTTTTTTTTTTTCCTAAGCTGTCCACATCCGAGAATTTTACCAAACCACACTATCATAAATAACAAAAAAGGCACAATACCGTGACTGGTATTCTGCGACTGGGATCGCAGATGACGCGGCTTTGTCATCAACTCAGATCAAACTCCACTGGAAAAAGATACACATCTTCCCAACAACTCGAATGTCAAATACAAATAGGTGAGTACATCTTGCACATCTTGGACAGCAAGTTAAACATGGCTACCACCATTCCTACTACCATTAATGACATAAAACAGAAACACCACTAATATAACTACTGCAATAATTTTGATTTTCAGAATACCAGTATACTACCAGAACAGCCAACCTTAACAACACCTTCGCAATACATCGTCATTCTCTCAGCCACTTAATAAATTGTAATGGCGTGCTACTAATTACCAAAAAGACGGAACCCGGAGAAGTGCTATTGAATCTACACTCATTATTACCTCCAAAAAAAATCAACAAGAACAACGATCTCTACAATTTAGTTGAATCTCTTGCCAGAAAACTTTTGATTTATAAAGACCTCTCTGTGTTAAAAGTAATCAAGGTCCCACGACTGAAACGTTTTCTAATAAATACATCCTAGTGTTTACTTGCGTTTTTCTAAACGAATTTATTGGTACATGTATCTCTTAACAAGGTTTATACCAGAAAACTTCTAGGATGCTTGGGAATCAGCGTGACGCGACTTATTCTCTCCCCTCACTGCTACTCATTACTTGATATTTACTCACTCCCCTAACAGGCTTGTTTTTGGAATTATAAAGCCCATTACATGGACTAAATATCATTAATAAATGTTCGATGTAACTGCATATGTGTCCTTACCAAGTACAAAGACACAGCATTTACTGTGACAAAGCCTCTTTCAAAGAAGAGCTGCTGCAGATTATCACAATAATTTTTGGATGTATGTTCTACTCATGATTTAGTTTTTATAAAGTTTTGCCCACGTGAGTTCAAGTTAGTCAGTTGTTGTGTAAGATAAGTCGTATGACAGCTGAGTTATCACTTCTTTAAATATAATTATATTTATTATTATTATTATTAGTATTATTAATGAAAGAAAGAATGAAATAAACTCCCAGTAATGTTCAAGAAATGTCAGAGTATTTTATCCACAGTGACATATTACCAACCATTCTGGAAAAATATCCTGACATTTAATAATGTAAATATCTCTTAACCACTAAACTTGTTTAAACTTAACCATACTATGCTAAGATAAAAGGTAATATAAATAATGTAGAACCCCATATGAACTATGCTGTAATATTTTTGTGACTGAATTCATAAGATAAGATTTCTTCGGATTTTTAACCCCGGAGGGTTAGCCACCCAGGATAACCCAAGAAAGTCAGTGCGTCATCGAGGACTGCCTGTCTTATTTCCATTGGGGTCCTTAATCTTGTCCCCCAGGATGCAACCCACACCAGTCGACTAACACCCAGGTACCTATTTGCTGCTAGGTGAACATGACAACAGGTGTAAGGAAACACATCGAAATGTTTCCACCCGCTGGGAATCGAACCCGGGCCCTCCGTGTGTGAAGCGAGAACTCTAGCCACCAGACCACCGGCATAAATAACTCATTACGTACTACAGTAAACAGATATAAACATGTAAATAGTGCATTACCATTGTAACTTGTTTAACTATCAAAACTTTGTGGTACAGTCCCTGGACCCATTATGTACCTTGTAATATTTTGACTACCACCCACACCATGGGTATGGGATACATAACACTATTAAACTAACTTAATGGGACAAAGTTTTGCTGTGTATAGAGCTTTATCAAGTTATGATAAGGCTGTTTAATAATAAATATAAACTAATTAGAGAACGAGGATAAATTATAGGCCATTTTCTTGAAGATATCTCTTTAGGTGTTTTTTAAAGGAATGAATATCAGTTAGGTTTGCCCCTACCTTAGGTTAGGTTAGGTAAGGTTTGTCAGGAAACAGGACAAGTGTTTCCTGATGCTGGTCTTAGTCATATGATGACCCACAGCTGGGACTTTTGGTCATCTGATAGAGGCCTTCCACTAGCTTACCCCTCCACCCCCTTTAAAAATTTTTGGTTATTATGATTATAACCATTAGATGACTGACCCCTACCAGTTACTCCTTACTCGTGAATATTATGACAATCAATGTTTAATTTTCTTGTTATTTGCAGGAGCAGTTGGTGGAGGTCGTGCAGGTCCTCCTTCCACCAGTGACCGCCAGTCACACCACACAGACAAGTCATGGAGGACTCACCGTGACTCCAGGGACTCGAGTCAGCCTCATCTGGTGCCTTACTCTGGGGGCTACCCCTCAGGATCAAGCACACAGTACACCAGCCGCCCACCACCCGCCCACTACCCACCCTCACGCCCTTCCTACTCTAGTGGGCGGCCTCCTTCCCGCCCGCACACACCATCAGCCACGTCATCTTCATCATCTTCATCTAGTGAGGAAGATAGCGAGCATGCGCAAGGTGCTATTGTGCCTGTTGGTTCTATGCCTCATCCAATATATGGCTACTCTGGCTATTACCCTGGCTACCCGCCTGGCCCTCCACAACACCCTGGGTACCCAGGCACGTTGAAATCTGCTCGATCAGTGCCAGCCTTGGCCCTAGCCACCTGGGATGGCGAACCCTGCCCTGTGCATGGCAGCGGCCCCCTCTCATTCCCACAGGGACCATTGCCTCCCCCAGGGTACCCACCCATGATGCCACACGGAGCCATGTCGTTGCCACCTCCGCCAGGCTCCAACCGCCGTGTTAACTCCATCTACGACATGCGTCTTGCAGCACCTCCAGGAGCCATCTATGGAACACTTCCTGGGAGGTCGTTGCCAGCAGACAGGCGAAGCCTGGCCGGCTCAGCTGTCATTGGTCCCGCAGCGCCGGGTGCTCCTCCAGGTATCCCTCCACATCTCCTCCCACCCATGGCTCGCCCACTTCCACTAGTGGTAGATGAAAAAGGGAACCCTGAGCCCTTACCTGTGCGCAAAACGGCTGACAAGAACGGCTCCCTACCCCCAAATATTGCAGCAAAAGTAGCAGCATCAGTGGGACACCTGGAGAGTGACAGCCACTTGAAGAACCGTGTGTGTTGTCGAGGTGGAGCCTGTGTTGCCTGGGTCATCCTGGCAGTCATATGTCTAGGTGTTCTTCTGGCTGTAATGCTCAGGTTTATATTATAAACTTGTACAGCAGCCATGTAGTGGATACACCTGAGATGAGTCAGATGATACAAATTAAGGTACATGATTTACCTAATGATGGTTTTAAAATAATTTCCAAAAATTTTGGAAATGCATGACTTAATAAGAAGTAAATTAAGTATATCACTATTATAAAGACTCAGTTTATTATGATAATTAAAATGACGTAGATGAATGTTTCAGAGAAGCGACAAGTTGATAAATTAAAACATGTGCAACACTTGGGGATATTTATTGAGGAAACGTTTTGCCACTGTGTGGCGAAACGTTTCTTCAATAAAGATACTCAAGTGTTGCACATGTGTCTGATTTATCAACTAAAATGATAAAATCATAACCATGTCAATAGTGTAATTGCATCTACACAATGGGTAACATTGTCATTTTTCTCAGATAAGAACTTTGAAGCAAAATTTAGACATAACCCAACAACATTGTAGGTTTCCCATTTATGATAAATGAGACACTTTTGCAACACTGGGTATCATTATTGTGGAAATGTTTACAGAATAAACATACCCAAGTGTTGCACAAGTGTCCCATTTATCAACATATTGGTTTTCTAAATTATTTATTCAAATACCCATTAATGGTTGGAAGGCAAAATGCCATTAAGTATGGAAATACAAAGACACAAGATCAAGCCTTTTTAAGAGCATTTTACTCTTAAGTGAGCTTTCTGGAAGCCATACAGAGGGTAGTTAGTAAGCACCGTTGTATAACTAAAAAGCTCACCTTTGCTCAAAGTCTTGTCTATGCTTTGCTACAAGTGTCTTTGTATTACCTTAGCCATTAATATTATGGTTAATTATAACAAACCAGTCATGGGATTTCATGCTAGGAATGAATGTACATGTATGTATTTATATATGCAGTGATTATATGGAACTTACCTTGTGATAAGGATTATTGTACATGTTAGAAATTACTCTGTACTTTTAGGTTATTGTATGTATTATATATTAATTGCAATTATGTGAACAGACATTGCATAACATCAAGTGTTTATTGTAGACAATGTTTTGCTAAGTACGAACTTGTTAAGTCAGTGGTAGGAACTCGTATTAGCAGTGGGAGGTGAAATTGATATAAAGACACACTGTAGAAGAAGTTTTGTTTTGAGACAGTGTTTTTATCTATTTAGATGACAGAAAGATCGGAACAGATCAAAATGTTCCAGTAAAGGCTTGTTCTACTAGGTATACAGGTATACCTTGTTCTAAGAAGTATACAGGCCTAGCTGACATTAATAACATACTACTGTATAGAAAGGCTCTTGTTATGCAGAGCATTTCCTATGGTTCCTAAACTCACATTATTACAGCTATGATTTCTTCAGCCTCAAAGTCTTCTGTAATTTTCTATTTCATAACGAAATTGGCATTGTTCTTATCTTTGATGTTGGCATGTTTGTTGTGGTGGCTTACAAATGCGTTGTTAGTTTTGTGTTTTCCAACCACATCTCTCATGGATGACAAGACAAAGACGACAGTGTAAGTCTTTATTAGTGTAAGTCTTTATTATAACAAGGTTTATCCTAAAGGAAGCTTTATCAAGTGATGAACAAAGTTTGGTAATAAAGGCTTATGCTGTATTATGTCTTTTCATCCTATTGTGGGCTTCTTGGCTGGAGCCCAAGACTGTTCGACTGCCTCCCACCATACATAAGACCCCTGGCTGTCTTCAAGAGGGAACTGGACAGGCACCTAGTCAGTTCCCGACCAACTGGGCTGTGGTTCATACATCAGTTTGCGTGCAAACAGCAGTAACAGTCTGGTTGATCAGGTTCTGATTCACCGTGAGGCCTGGTCTCGGACTGAGCCGTGGGGGTGTTGACCCCGGAACACCCTCCAGATATTGCCTCTTCCACCACAACTGTTGTTCAATCCTTGTATTAATATCTCCTGATGTTAGGTGAGATTCTGGCCATCTTACCACCATTGTCAGGTTTGAGAAACTATACTCATGATTTCATGATTATGAATTAGACACACGGCTCACGCATGGATACCACAGAGGAAATTCCATCACTACTGTGACTATTACTTGGCTGCACTGTCAGTTTGTAATATCTTAATAGATTGTCCTGTTGATCAGTGTTATGCAGGACTCGCTTCCAACATCTATAACACCACAACACACACTGACCTTGCTGAAAGTCCCACTTTCAAAGCCGACTCCTTGAGTTTCTAATGGAAACTAATTTGTTGTACTAACTGTAATTTAAATTTTATTTTTGGACTAACCTCCACTTAACCCTATCCCTCGCTCACTCCTAACATTCACACATTGCTTCTCTTGTGCTACATTACATTCACTGCTGTGTAGCCTATATGACCCTTGTCAGTTTAGCGCTTTCTTTGATTATAATAATGTGTAACCTATATAAATGTAGTGCTCTAATTAATTATATGATTATTATTATTATGACTCACGAAATTGTAATAACACAATGGTAAACAAACCCGGGAACAGGTGGGTTTTGAACCCATGGCGAGGAGTTTTATGACTCGCTCGCCATTTAAATGCAAATTTTTATTTCCTTGCAAGTTTACATTGAGATTATATAATTACAATAATGAGTTGCAGTGCAAAGAGAACCACTATCATGCCATGGCATTCTGGGCAGCCATACGTTCATTATTATTATTATAATCAAATAAACTGCGCTGTATGACCCCTGTGGTTTAGCGCTTCTTTTTGATTGTAATAATAATAATAATAATAATAATCAAATAAAGCTCTAAACCGACAAGGGTCAGGGTCATGCACCATGCCATAGGTTCAAGCCTCACCAGTTCCCTGGTTTATTAGGCGGAGACAGATTTTGGGAATGTTATGAAACGAGGCCATCTATCTAATGGTCCTTTATCCTGATGCAATGTGATATACAAGTAATTTTTTTTGTTTCGTCCATTGACTTGATAAAGTGAAATATTTACAATAAGGTTTATCCTTATATTAAAGACAGGTTGCAGAACGAGCCTTTATCTGGATAAGGTTACACTCTTTATAAAGCTTTATCATAACTTGATAAAGCTCTACACAGTCAAAACTTTGTCCCATTAAGTTAGTTTAATAGTTATTATGTATCCCACACCCATCCTGTGGACGGTAGTCAAAAGATTACAGAGGTACATAATGGGTCCATGGACTGGGCTTCATTTGATAGCTAAACAAGTTACAGCAGTAATGAACTATTTACATGTTTATATCTGGTTACAGTCATAATACTGCAGTCTTTCTTTTCATACTTGTCAGCAATACACCATAATGTTTAGTTCGTATATTTGTCGGTAATCCTTGCCATGCGTCCATTGGTATAAATGAGCTGGTCAGAATTACTCCTGCTGACTATCTTATGCATCACAAGGTTGAGTGAAATATTCAAGGTGCTTTTTACATTGGTACTCTTAATAAATAAGATTAATTCTGTAATTGTCATTACAAACAGCTTCGTCACAGAAGGGGCCTCAGGGGCATTGATCCCCAAAATCAGCTCCAAGTATACAATGATTGTATCTTTGGTGTGTACATACACTGTAAGGTTATATAGTGTGTCGTGGATGGTACTCTTGAGAGTTAAATATCCAGTATTCTTGGTAACTCTTAATTTAACTTCATGAAGTATCTTGATGAAGTGTATATAAAAAGAATACAAGTTATAATGTCATGGCTGCAACAATTCACCAATAGCCACATTTTAGAGAGGAAACTTTAAATGATATTTCAGTCTGCCATGGACCAAGTCACAACTCTTGTGACTGATAATGGTCCTGAACAGAATGATATCTCGTCTGAAGTTCTTTCCAGTGTGTGAGTTATTTCTGAAGAAATGTATATATATTTTATTTTATGTATTTTGTGGGCTACATATTTTAAGGAGATAATTCTACTTTTGTAAACATTTTTTATTAAAATTGCCTATAGTTGTACATATGAAATTTGAGGCATTAAAATATATGTAAACATAACCTTGGTGTCGGGTTTGATTAATTTATATTGTACATATACTGGAGCATAAATAAAAATGTGGATTTTATTTAAATTTTCACTGCGAAAGAGAATATCCTGATGTAGTTAGACCGTCCTTCAGGTGCCTTGATGCTGGTGAAGGGCTCTTGATTCAACGAACTAGGATTACGCTTCGATAAATCCTGATTGCCTGCCATTCCCCAGGTGCTGTATGACCCCAGCAAATTTAGCACTTCCTCCTATGAAGGTAATGGAATTTTTTCAACTCTTTGGCCATCTCCCACAGTGGCAGGGTGAGCAGAAAAAGAAGAAAAAGTTTTTCTTTTTGCATAGTATTTTATACAGAAGGGGTTACTAACCCCTTGCTCCCAGCATTTTAGTCGCCTCTTACAACACGCATGGTTTACGGAGGAGGAAGGGTTCTTCATTTCTCCATGGAGTAATGTAATTCAATATTCTAGCTCACCACCTCAATGGAGATTCCTGAATGCTGGTGCATCTTTCAAAGTAGGTCCCACGGCCTCAAAGGAAGTGGATATATATTTCCCATCTTTATGATAATCTTTATTTCTACAAGTATATGATACAACTTATACAAGTGTAACTGACATCAATAACATACTACTATATAGAAAGCCACTGGTTATTCAGAGCATTTCGGGAAAATTAGGTTAATTTTGTCCCCAGGATGCGACCTACACCAGTCGACTAACACCCAGGTACCTATTTTACTGCTAGGTGAACAGGAACAGCAGGTGTCTTAAAGAAACACGTCCTAATGTTTCCACCCCTTCCCGAGATTGAACCGCAGACCTCATTGTGTAAGCTGAGTGCCCTACCAGTCGAACTACAGGACACCCTACTCAATACTATATTACATTACACAATATTATGAAAATGAAAATGTTTATTACTTTGCAAAGCTTGCAATGTGTGGTTTACATATTATAAAATATTAATTACAAAGAATGCCTAGGCATTTCAGGCAGACTACACAATACTATACTAAACAATACTATACTACACAATACTATACTATGTCCTAAATGAAACAAGCTGGGAAGATATCCTAAATAACAGATCCGAACCTTTGCCTAGAAAAAATTGACTGTGGCACTTGAGGTATGCTCAAGGCACATTCCCCTACAAAAACAGGAGATGTAAATTAGAGATACTTCCTCTACAGACGAAGATGAAGAATCACACAGCTGCTGATAGGAGGTTTGGTCACTGATTGGGCTGCGGGGGCGCTGATCCCCGGAATACCCTCCAGGTAGTATATCTGAAATACGAAAGTAGGTACTGGCTACAGAAATAAAAAAATATTGAACTTAAGCTTAGGGAGTCATACAAGAGCCAAGAAACACGGAAAGAACTTAAAGCCATAAATGAAATTGAAAAAAAATCTTTTCTTATGCCAAATCTTGGGCCAAAACCATATCCAGTATTGGGCCCTTGCTTAAATAAGACGGGACTTATACAAATGACAGCAAAGAAATGAGAGATACTGAAGCCCTAATATGACTCGGCATTTAGTAAGACATTAATAAGACTGAGGGTCGACAATGTAAATTAATTTTTTATGGCCAAGACTTCAAATTTGGTCAGTTCAACCCTCAAGGGAGGTTCCTTGGTGCTGGTGAGGGGATCTTGATCTAGGGAACTGGATTTGTGCTCCAGTTCCCAGAATTAAGCCTGAATACCTTCCACACCCCCCCACAGGCGCTGTATAATCCTACGGGTTTAGCGCTCCACCTTGATGATAATAATAATAATAATGGTCAATTCAAGAATTTCTGATATAATCCTAACACCACAGGAGTTTGAAAAATCAATAAATGACATGACCATGCACTCTGCCCCAGACCAGGACTTGTGAAACTCTGTGTTCATCAAGAACTGCAAGAAACCCCTTTCACATGCATTAACTATTCTATTGAGAAGCATGGACATGGATAATCCCACAGTCACTAAAAACATCAAACATAGTCCCACTCCACAAGGATGGCAGTAATGCACTTGCAGAGAATTACAGACTGATTGCACTAATGTCCCACATCGTAAAAATCTTTGAGTTCCAAGAAGGAAGATTGTCAACCACTTTGATACCCATCAACTGCACAACCTAGGGCAACATGGGTTTAGAGCAGGTTGCTCCTGCCTCTCACAGCTACTGGATCCTGATGGCATGGTTATGGAAGCACTGGAAGACAATCAAAATGCAGATGTCTTATACATAGACTTTGTGAAAGCTTTTGACAAGTTCCTGAGGGATATGACCCTTGTAGGTTAAGGGGCATAACCAATAGACCCCTTGCTGTCTTCAAGCAGGCACTGGACACGCACCTAAAGTCAGTACCTGACCAGCCGGGCTGTGGTTCATACATCGATTTAGGTGCATCCAGTAGTAACAACCTGGTTGATTAGGCCCTGATCTACCACGAGGCCTGGTCACGGACCGAGCCGCGGGGGGAGTTGATCCCTGAAACCCCCTCCAAGTATACTACACAATACTATACTTCACAATTCTAACACTAACACTATGTAAAGCACTATGTAAAAACTCAATGCATATAAAAGGCACGAAAATTTGGAATTCATTACCTGTCATTGCCAAAGAAACCCTACCTGTACCCCAATTCAAAACGATGCTAAAAAACCACCTTCTCACCCAAAGCTAATTGCTCCATATCAAACATTCCCAACAAAGTAGAATAATCACTTAACGTAAAAACCTGACTAATCAATTGAATGTAATGTATGAATGAACGAATGAATGAATGTAAAACCTGTTATGAATAATACATACTTAGCTAATTATTTCCACAACACTTACATTATAATGACCACGTAAACTAACTGCAATGCAATTAATTGTTTTAAATTGTTATCTCACTCAATTAGTTGCATTGCTACAATAAATTGCTACAATTAATTGATATGTTCAACTTATATTCAAACTTTATAACTTAGATATGCAACTTTACTTATTTTATAAATTATCAACCATAACTTTTTATTATTTTATTATTATTATTGCTTTAATTTGTTTAATATGATTTAATTAATTTTATAATGAAGACAAAAGTACAAAACTATGTTTAAAAAATGTCATGTCTAAACTATGTTCAAATTTCATAGCTTAAATACTCACCTTTACTCATTGTAAACTATCTACAAAAATTCTTGCAATTTAGTTTTAAGTTAATTTTAATTAAGTCTGCCCAAAATGCCCTGCATACTAGGGGCTTTTGGCATGTACACCTCATGTAATCTCAATAACCAAATGTAATTCTTTGTATCATGTCCAAATAACCTATTATTATTATTATTATTATTATTATTATTACACAGTACTATACTATACAATATTATACTACACAATACTATACTACACAAAACAATATTATACAACACAATACAATATTATACAACACAATACTATACTACACAATACAATATTATACAACACAATACTATACTACACAATACAATATTATACAACACAATACTATACTACACAATACAATATTATACAACACAATGCATACTACACTACACAATACAATATTATACAACACAATAATATACTACACAATACAATAATATACTACACAATACAATATTATACAACACAATACTATACTACACAATACTGTCTCTTTCATTTCCAGTGAGGTCCTTCAACCTTGTCCCCCAGGATGCCACCCACACCAGTCCACTAACACCCAGGTACCTATTTACTGCTAGGTAACAGGGACAGTAGGTGTAAGGTGACTAGCACCCAGGGACCTACTTACTGCTAGATGAACGGGCCAACAGGTGTAAGGAAACACGCCCAGTGTTCCACCCAGCTGGGATTGAACCACGGACACTCAGTTTGTGAGGCGACAGCGTTGCCTACCAGGAGTACCAGGTAATCCTTTACTTGAATTATACAACATGAGCTATCTAACTGGGGAGCTCCCTAAATCTTGGACCAACAGCCTCATTATTCCCATTCCAAAGCCCAATCAACAAAATTCATTTCGTCCAATATCTCTTACTAACTGCTTGTGTAAAACATTCGAAAGGATGATTCTTAATCGTCTCATGCACAGAATTAAGCCATTTTTGTCTCCCCGGTTGCATGGTTTCATGCATTTCATGCATGGAAGGAGCGTGCATCATCTCATAGCCACCTTTCTCACTCTGCACACTGACAGCTCATACACTACCTTCCTTGACCTTAAATCTGCTTTTGATGTTGCCAACAGACATGTAATCATTAGTGAACTTGCCAGAATGGATGTTGGAGGATGGCTTCTCCGCTGGATTAAAGGCTACCTGTCCAACAGAAAGTCTTCTGTGTTGTTCCAGGGGCATAGAAGTATAACTAAAGACTTTGACTTAGGAACCCCACAGGGAGGTGTGCTCAGTCCCACTCTATTCAATATTCTAATTAATGCCTTACTTAATGCTATGCCTAGCCAGCCCCATCATTATATGATTAGTTTCGCTGATGATATAATGATTCACACCACCGGATTCTCCAACACTCAAAACATCCTTAACCATGTACTAGCCTCGTGTCAGGACCTGGCGTTGATAATCTCTACTGATAAAACAAAGATACTCAATAGGCGTCCTCCTCGACAGAGAGGCACAGTTCGCCAGATCCAGTTGCATGATGGGTCTCTTCTAGAATATGTAAACAGATACAGGTATCTAGGCTTTGAGGTCCCACTACTTGGACCTGTTGTAACGAGACTGTCATCAATACAAAGAAAGGCTGAGAGCACTTAGAGTTGTGGCAGGGTTTCACCCCAGGTATGGTGCTAATGTTAAAATTGTGAAAATGATGTATCTTGCTTATATTAGATCATTAGTTGATTATGCTGCGCCACTACTTGCTCTTGTGTCTGACTGGAAGCTTGGAGGGCTTGAAAAACTGCAGAACGAAGCAATGAGGATCCTAGGATGCCCTCGTACTGTCAAAATTTTAAATATACGGAAAGAACTTGATATTACAAGCATCACTATTGTAGATCTATTTAATCATTTGTAATTTGTAATATAGATTAAGAACTATTATTAGTCTGCCAGAAATGCCTAGCATGACCTGGGCATGCTAGGCATGCTAGTGGCCATCTTTGTAATTATTGTCTCATATGTAAACCACACATTGTAATCTTTACAGAGAAATAAAAATCTGAATCTGAATCAAAGATCGTGTTACTGAAAGAAATATCCTCATTGGGGTAAATATGCTTAGGCTAACCCATTCAAACCCCTGCACAGAAGCCCTCCAAATTTTCCTCAGCACTGGTGAACATCCCTTCAGGTGGATCGAAAAAACTGGAACCGACCTCCGCATGAACGAGCTACATGATCTATGTCAAGTAAGGCAACAGCGGCACTTCCCCGCTCCATGGGATATTACCCCATTCCAAACTACCATTCTTCCATTTCCCCCCTAAACTCTTCGTAAATCACAACCAAAGCTTCGTCTTGGAGCCAAACAGGATGTCTTAAGCTGTATTGATAACTAAGTCACACAGCACACTCTCTCACAAATTATTTACGTTGATGGTTCTGTCCACCAATCCACTGGTGCAGCTGGTAGTGCTGCTGTTGTCATACACTGGTGCAGCTGGTAGTGCTGCTGTTGTCATGCACTGGTGCAGCTGGTAGTGCTGCTGTTGTCATGCACTGGTGCAGCTGGTAGTGCTGCTGTTGTCATACACTGGTGCAGCTGGTAGTGCTGCTGTTGTCATACACTGGTGCAGCTGGTAGTGCTGCTGTTGTCATGCACTGGTGCAGCTGGTAGTGCTGCTGTTGTCATGCACTGGTGCAGCTGGTAGTGCTGCTGTTGTCATGCACTGGTGCAGCTGGTAGTGCTGCTGTTGTCATCACTGGGAGTGATGGCTCTTTAAAGATGTGAGCTACGCTATCATACTGGTGCCTTACTCTCTTCCAGATAGCTGTTCGCATCATACTCCTTGCACTCAAATGCGTCCATGTATCTAAGGTTGACACTTTAATTGTAACTGATTCTGTCATCCATAAATGTTCTCAACTCATCAAGTATAACTTGTAGCATGGTTGTGTCAGAAGCCAGACACAGGTATGTTAGGATTGTGGATAGTAGAGTCAGATGCACATGCTGTGGATTCCATCTCACATTGGTCTCCAGATGCATGATAGAACTGATGAATTGGCTAAGTTTTATGCTTTCAAAGAGAGAATAGATTACAATCTTGGGTTGTCAGTTAGCAGTTTGAGAACAATACGAAAAGAACTTCAAATGAATTTTATTGACTTAAGACTTAGGGAGATTGACGTCAGTCAGTCCATCTATCATCATTCTATCATGCAGGAGGAGCCACATGTCTATGGTGCATCCAACAAAATAAGCACACTCTTGGATGTCACTACCGCCCGCCTCCGGCTGGGTTACAAGTATCTTTGGCAGGTTAAATCACCACCACCAGATGTAGACCAAACGAAATGTAAACTTTGCCAGATGGACTATTGTCACACCCTGCGTCATTATGTAATGGAGTGCGATAAAATTAATGAATTTAGAGACAACTCACTCATCAAGAAATGGCAAAGTATTTTATCCACAGTGGTATATTACAGACCATTCTGGAAAAATACCCTGACTTTGCTCACTGTAAATAAAGCATTACCACGTGTGTACTCACCTAATTGTGGTTGCAGGGGTCGAGACTCAGTTCCTGGCCCCGCCTGTGTGTGTGCTTGTGTGTGTGTATATGTTTGTATGCTCGTGTGCGTGTGTGTGTACTCACCTAATTGTGTGTGTCTGTGCATGCGCCCTCGTGTGTGTGTGCGCACGCGCTCGAGTATGCGCGTGCTCCTGTGGGTGTATGACCCACTTAATAATTGTACTTATAACTCATTACGAGAATAGTGAGGCTCAGGTTAGAGTATGTAGGAGAGAGGGAGATTATTTCCCAGTAAAAGTAGGCCTTAGACAAGGATGTGTGATGTCACCATGGTTGTTCAATATATTTATAGATGGGGTTGTAAGAGAAGTGAATGCTCGGGTGTTGGCAAGAGGTGTGGGGTTAAAAGATAAAGAATCTAACACAAAGTGGGAGTTGTCACAGCTGATGACACTGTGCTTTTGGGAAATTCTGAAGAGAAGTTGCAGAGGTTGGTGGATGAGTTTGGTAGGGTATGTAAAAGAAGGAAATTAAAAGTGAATATAAGAAAGAGTAAGGTGATGAGGATAACAAAAAGATTAGGTGATGAAAGATTGGATATCAGATTGGAGGGAGAGAGTATGGAAGAGGTGAATGTATTCATATATTTAGGAGTGGACATGTCAGCAGATGGGTCTATGAAGAATGAGGTGAATCATAGAATTGATGAGGGTAAAAGGGTAAGTAGAGCACTTAGGAGTCTGTGGAGACAAAGAACTTTGTCTGTGGAAGCAAAGAGGGGAATGTATGAGAGTATAGTTATACCAACACTCTTATATGGTGTGAAGCATGGGTGGTGAATGTTGCAACAAGGAGAAGGCTGGAGGCAATGGAGATGTCATGTCTGAGATCAATGTGTGGTGTGAATATAATGCAGCGAATTCGTAGTGAGGAAATTGGGAGGAGGTGCGGGATTACCAAGACTATTATCCAGATGGCTGAGGAGGGGTTGTTGAGGTGGTTTGGACATGTAGAGAGGATGGAACAAAGTAGAATGACTTCGAGAGTGAATAAATCTGTAGTGGAGGGAAGGCGGGGTAGGGCTCGGCCTAGGAAAGGTTGGAGAGAGGGGGTAAAGGAGGTTTTGTGTGCGTGAGCGTATTTGATAGGAGTGAATGGAGACAAATGGTTTTTAATACTTGACGTGCTGTTGGAGTGGAAGCAAAGTAACATTTATGAAGGGATTCAGGGAAACCGGCAGGCCGGACTTGAGTCCTGGAGATGGGAAGTACAGTGCCGGCACTCTGAAGGAGGGGTGTAAATGTTGCAGTTTTATAACTGTAGTGTAAGCATGCCTCTGGCAAGACAGTGATAGAGTGAATGATGATGAAAGTTTTTCGTTTTCGGGCCACTCTGCCTTGGTGGGAAACGGCCGATGTGTTAATAAAAAAAAATAACTCGTTTCAATTGTGACCGGGTGTGGACGTGTCAGTGGCTCATTACTTTGTAATTTGTTCATGATTGTAACCATGTATAGGAGTGTAGATGGTTTATTACCTTTGTAACTTGCCATGATTGTGACCAGATCTACCTGGAGTTCATTACCTTTGTAACTAGTTCAGCTATCATAACTTTGAGGTCCAGTCCCTGGACCCATTATGTACCTCTATAATCTTTTGACTACCGCCCACAGGATGGGTATGGGGTGCATAATAAAGATATTAAACTACCAGGCCACGGGACACCGTGTAGCATTGTGTAGTATAACACAGAATTGTGTGGTATAGAACAGTATTGAGTAATATAGTGTTGCGAAGAACAGTATTGTGCCACTTGGGATAAACATAAAGAGAAAAAACCTATCGCTGACCGATGGACATGTACATCAAGAAAAAGAACTGGAGTTTGATTCCCATTTAAGTTTGAAGTTGATGGAAGTAGCAAGATTGCTAAATACATTGGGAAATAGTTGGAAGTGGCTACTTAGAGTCATATAACCAAAGAGCAAAGACATCGTTTACTTAGTGAAGCCGGAGAGAGGGACACATCCCAATAATAGAAAATAGAACAGTTGCGAAATACTCCATATAAATGTTAGCAAAAATAGGGAATAAGGAAGAGCCCATAGCAGCACCAAAGGTTTGGTAATAAAATTTACATTGAAAAAAAAGTAGTTCGAGTATAGGGAGATAAGGTAATCCTTCAATGACCTTCACTCTGAGAAAACCGAGAAACATCATCAATAGGGACATTGATAAAGAGAGACTTAACGTTGAAGATTAAGTCACATGTGCAACAGTTAGGTCTATTGTTGAAACGTCAAATACAGAGGAAGCAGCAGCAGTTGTAGTGAAATAAAGAGGATGTAATCAGTCCATCAACCTTGGAGAAAAAGTATTTGAGGTGGTCAGTCCCTCAGCCTACAGGTTAAGGCACTGACCACCTCAAGTACTTGTTCTCCAAGGTTGATGGACTGATTGCATCATCTTTATTTCATTACTACTGCTTCCTCTATATTTGACTGAAGAGGCCTACTGTATAGGCGAAACGTTTCAACAATAAAGATATCTAACTGTTGCAAATGTGTCTTAATCCTCAACTTGTGGGTATTTTATACCATTTCCAAGAGAGACTTAATGTCAAGACTGAGCATCTTACAGGACGGATGTGGCCGAACACGCTCCATGAAGTCTTGAGAGCGACAGAGGTGAGCAAGAGAACAAGTTTCAAGGAAAGGAGTGAGAATTTTGGCCAGTCAAGAGGATGAGAGACAGAACCTCTGGGGAGTATGATGAGACGTAGAGAGATATCAGGTTTATGACTTTCAGGAAGACCATAGAAATAAGGCAGAGAGGGGTCAAATAACATGGAAACGATGAATAAGGTCAAAGTCAGGAGGACAGTGATTAGAGAGAGTCCGAATTTTATGGTTAAAAGTTATCTTGATGTGATCAAGAGGGATGGAGAGATGAGTGTAGATGGGTAAGTCAGAGAACAAGGGTTCCAAGGTGATCCTCATGATCATAGACAACCACCCAACTGCCTTTGTCAGAAGGAAGAATAGCAATATTGGTAGTAGATTTAAGGTAAGTAAGGGTAAGTTAATAGCGACGAAGGTGGTAATTCTTAGAAAACATGCTACCAAGGGCAGGAATGAGAGCACCAAGAAGTGGACAGGTTATAAAAAAATGTTGAGGGTGAGACTGACGAAAGGAATCAAAGGAGCGAAGCAGGTCAATATTAACACGATCAATAAGTGAAGTGGCAAAGGAAAAACCAAAACCAAGAAGTTAAAGGACCTCAGTGGAAATGAGTCACTTTGTCTGATTTTTTGGGTAATCCTAGGTAATTTACACAATGTATACCTGGAGTATACCTGGAGAAGGTTTCGAGGGTCAACGCTTCTGCGGCCCGGTCTGTGACCAGGCCTCATAGTGGATCAGGGCCTGATCAACCAGGCTGTTACTGCTGGCCGCACGCAAACCGACGTACAAACCACAGCCCGGCTGGTCAGGTACTGACTTTAGGTGCTTGTCCAGCGCCTTCTTGAAGACAACCAGAGATCTATTGGTAATCCCCCTTATGTATGCTGGGAGGCAGTTGAACAGTCTTGGGCCCCTGACACTTATTGCGTTGTCTCTTATCGTGCTAGTGACACCCTGCTTTTCATTGGGGGATGTTGCATCGTCTGCCGAGTCTTTTGCTTTCATAGGGAGTGACTCTCGTGTGCAAGTTTGGTACTAATCCCTCAAGGATTTTCCAAGTGTATATAATCATGTATCTCTCCCGTCTGCATTCTAGGGAGTACAGGTTTAGGAACTTCAATCGTTCCCAGTAACTGAGGTGTTTTATCGCAGTTATGTGTGCTATGAAGTTTCTCTGTACATTTTCTAGGTCAGCAATTTCACCTGCCTTGAAAGGTGCAGTTAATGTGCAGCAATATTCCAGCCTAGATGGAACAAGCCACCTGAAGAGTGTCATCATGGACTTGGCATCCCTAGTTTTGAAGGTTCTGTATGATAATTGTACTTACAGAATGTGCACTTGTGCCTAAACAAATTTCATTATTTATAAGCTGATGCTGAGACAGTGACAGAAGACAGATTAGTAAGACAGTGAGGGAGAATTTGGATCAAAGGCTGTCGGAGATAAGACGGTGATGCCTGTCCTGTAATTTAATAGAGTGAATATCTGAATTATAGCGAGCAGTGTACTCATCTATATGTAGTTGCTGGGGTCGAATCACAGCTCGACAGCAATGGCTGTGAAATTATAAAGATCACTTGGGAGAGAGGACATTGACGGAGAGTGAAAATGGCATCACTTTGAGTTCTCGGTTTCCGTCTAAGTGCGAGTTGTTTGTGAATTGTTCAGTCCGCGGTTTTATGATGTGGTTGACAACACTCGCCTCACACTGAGTGTCCATGGTTCAATCCCCGGCTGGATGTAACACTGGGAGTGTATACCTGGAGTATACCTGGAGAGAGTTCCAGGGCTCAACGCCCCTGCAGCCCGGTCTGTGACCAGGCCTCATGTTGGATCAGAGCCTGATCAACCAGGCTGTTACTGCTGGCCGCACGTAGTCCAACGTACGAACCACAGCCTGGCTGGTCAGGTACCGATTTAGGTGCCTGTCCAGTGCCTGCTTGAATATAGCCAGGGGTTTGTTGGTAATCCCCCTGATGTATGCTGGAAGGCAGTTGAACAGTCTTGGGCCCCTAACACTTATTGTGTTGTCTCTCAACGTGCTAGTGGCACCCCTGCTTTTCATTGGGGGATGTTACATCGCCTGTCGAGTCTTTGCTTTGGTACTAATCCCTCGAGAATTTTCCACGTGTATATAATAATGTATCTCCCGCCTGCGTTCTAGAGAGTACAGGTTTAGGAACTTCAAGCGTTCCCAGTAATTGAGGTGGTTTATTGCAGTTATGCGTGCCGTGAAGGTTCTCTGCACATTTTCTAGGTCAGCAATTTCACCCGCCTTGAACAGTGAAGTTAGTGTGCAGCAATATTCCAGCCTAGATAGAACAATCGACCTGAAAAGTGTCAACATGGGTTTGGCATCCTGGTTTTGAAGGTTCTCATTATCCATCCTGTCATTTTCTAGCAGATGCGATTGCTACGGTGTTATGGTCCTTGAAGGTGAGATCCTCTGACATGATCACTCCCAGGTCTTTGACATTAGTTTTCGCTCTATTGTGTGGTTGAAATTTGTTTTGTACTCCGATGAGATTTTAATTTCCTCACGTTTTCCATATCTGAGTAATTGAAATTTCTCATCATTGAACTTCATATTGTTTTCTGCAGCCCATTTAAAGATTTGGTTGATGTCTGCTTTTAGTCTTACAGTGTCTTCAACGGTGGACACTGTCATGCAGATTCAGGTGTCATCTGCAAGGAAGACACGGCACTGTGGCTTATATCTCTGTCTATGTCCGATATGAGGATGAGGAACAGGATGGGAGCGAGTACTGTGCCTTGTGGAACAGAGCTTTTCACTGTAGCCGCCTCAGACTTTACTCTGTTGACTACTACTCTTTGTGTTCTACTTGTTAGGAAATTATAGATCCATCTACCAACTTTTCCTGTTATTCCTTTATCACACATTCCTTTGTCACACTTGTCAAAGGCTTTTGCAAAGTCTGTGTATATAACATCTACATTATGTTTGTCTTCTAGAGCATCCCGGACCTTGTCGTAGTGGTCCAGTAGTTGGGACAGACAGGAGCGACCTGCTCTAAACTCATGCTGCCCTGGGTTGTGTAACTGATGGGTATCTAGATGAGTGGCGATCTTGCTTCTTAGAACCCTTTCAAAGATTTTTATGATATGGGACATTAGCGCTATTGGTCTGTAGTTCTTTGCTATTGCTTTACTGCCCCTTTGTGGAGTGGGGCTATGTCTGCTGGGGCTATGTCTGCTGTCCCGTTCACTTAGCAGAAAGTAGGTACCTGAGTGTTAGTGGACTTGTGTGGGTCACATCCTGGGGGACAAGTAAGTAATTTAGTAAGTTTATTCTGGTACAGGTACACATAAATACAATTACAAAAGTTTTCATACATAACAGCATGTGTAGATTACCTAGGATAACCCAAGAAAGTCAAAAGTGACCTATTTCCATTAGGGTC
>WNWK01029098.1:0-24736 GCA_009830355.1 Cherax destructor | reverse complement strand
CCAAGAGGTCCAATTCCTCAGACCGATAGCCTCTTTACCTCGTCAAGGAGCCCCCCTTAAAGAGGTTTCATGTGGTTAGCTACCGGTTGGGTGCGTAAGTGAGACAAGATGTTTTTTTAACGGTGCTTTTGAAAATGGAGGTTGTCTGCAGTTCTAGAGTTTTCAGGCAGGGAGTTCCAGATTTTAGGCCCTTTTATGCGCATTGAATTTTTGTATAGATTTAGTCGGACACGGGGAATGTCAAAGAGATGTTTGTGTCTGGTATTATGTCTATGGGTCCTGTCACAACTGTCAAGAAAGTGTTTTTGCTCAGGGTTAAAGTTGGTCTGACGTATTTGACGTTTCTTGTGGGTTTAGTGCTTAGTTTTGATAGTAGTGGTAGTAATATGGTTTGACCTGGTAGACGGCATGAGGTGCCTTTAGTGCCTCATGCAGGATGATAGTTTAATAATGGAAATACAAGGACCCCAGTGGAAATAAGTCGCTGACTTTTTTGGGTTATCCTAGGTTATCTACACATATGCTCCTATGTATGATAATTTATGTATTTGTGTACCTGAATGAACTTACTAATTACCAGTCTTAATCCTTAGTAAGCAAGTATATTTAGGTACAGGTACACATTATCATACCTAGGATAACCCAAAGTTAGATCAATTTTAATTATCCCGAAATGCGTTGCCTACCAGTAGCTGCCTTGTGTGTGTACCAGTGTTTTATTACATGTAAACTATATTGTTTTCCTGGAGTATAAAGAGAAATGTAAATATTTGAATGTGAATTTAACCTGTTAGTTTAATATCTTTATTATGTAGCCCAGATCAACCAGGCTGTGATGGATATGTGGGGCAGCGGGCCTCCAGCAGCAACAGCCTGGTTGACCAGGCAAGCACCAGACGAGCCTGGCCCATGGCTGGGCTCAGAGAGTAGATACTCTCGAAACTCTTCAAAGGTATATCAAAGGTATAAGGCAGACCCATCCTGTGGGCGGTTGTCTCCTCAAGGGAGGTTCCTTGACCCTGGTGAGGGGCTCTTGATCTAGGTAATTAGATCTGTGCTCCGGTTCCCTTAATTGAGTCCGAATACCTTCCATCCCCCCCACATGCGCTGTATAATCCTACGGGTTAAGCGCTCCCACATGATTAATTATAATGTGGGGTAGTCAAAACGATAGAGGTACATAATGGGTCCAGGGACTGTACCTCAACATTAGAGGTACATAACACTGCCACATACAACCTGCACTACCACACTGCTACATACAACCTGCACTACCACACTGCTACATACAACCTGCACTACCACACTTGCTACATACAACCTGCACTACCACACTTGCTACATACAACCTGCACTACCACACTTGCTACATACAACCTGCACTACCACACTGCTACATACAACCTGCACTACCACACTGCTACATACAACCTGCACTACCACTGCTACATACAACCTGCACTACCACACTGCTACATACAACCTGCACTACCACACTGCTACATAAAACCTGCACTACCACACTTGCTACATACAACCTGCACTACCACACTGCTACATACAACCTGCACTACCACACTGCTACATACAACCTGCACTACCACTGCTACATACAACCTGCACTACCACACTGCTACATACAACCTGCACTACCACACTTGCTACATACAACCTGCACTACCACACTGCTACATACAACCTGCACTACCACACTGCTACATACAACCTGCACTACCACTGCTACATACAACCTGCACTACCACACTGCTACATACAACCTGCACTACCACACTGCTACATACAACCTGCACTACCACACTGCTACATACAACCTGCACTACCACACTGCTACATACAACCTGCACTACCACACTGCTACATACAACCTGCACTATCACACTGCTACATACAACCTGCACTACCACACTGCTACATACAACCTGCACTACCACACTGCTACATACAACCTGCACTACCACACTGCTACATACAACCTGCACTACCACACTGCTACATACAACCTGCACTACCACACTGCTGCATACAACCTGCACTACCACACTGCTGCATACAACCTGCACCACCACACTGCTGCATACAACCTGCACTACCACACTGCTGCATACAACCTGCACTACCACACTGCTGCATACAACCTGCACTACCACACTGCTGCATACAACCTGCACTACCACACTGCTACATACAACCTGCCCTACACACTGCTACATACAACCTACACTGCCAATATAACCTGCACTGCCACATACAACCTGCACTGCCACATACAACCTGCACTACCAATTTCAACCTGCACTACCACATACAACCTGCACTACCACACTGCTACATACAACCTGCACTACCACACTGCTACATACAACCTGCACTACCACACTGCTACATACAACCTGCACTACCACACTGCTACATACAACCTGCACTACCACACTGCTACATACAACCTGCACTACCACACTGCTACATACAACCTGCACTGCTACATGCATCTAGTCCATTGTATACAACTTAAGTTGACATAACTTAAGATTGAAAATGGTATGAAATGGGTCACCAAAATGACATTTTTTAATAAGATATGTGACATCTGTGGTCATGTTAGACAGTCCTTACTGACAAACAACTGTGTGGCATCTGTGGTCATGTTTGACAGTCCTTACTAACAAACAACTGTGTGGCATCTGTGGTCATGTTAGACAGTCCTTACTGACATACAACTGTTCCCATCCCATTTGTTGTCAAATTAATGTCATAAAAGGTGACTAAAATGGCAGGAGCAAGGGTGCTAATATCTCCTGTATAAATTACTAAATGTAAAAAGAAAAATATTATGGGTTTCTTCTTTTTAGGGTCAGTGGCAGATAGTCAGTGTCTTGACAAAATGAACAAGTTTTTTTTTTTTTGTGCAAGAGAAAGTGATTTATAGGCACCATCAACAAATTTTATCTAAAGCACAATACTATTCCCTTCATATTGAACCAAATACATTAGTTATAATTAATGGATGTGTAACAGCTAATGTTTGTTAGATATCTGAAAATATCCATAGATATAATATGTTTTATTTGTTGGTGAGAGTATTCCCTAACATGTGGCAAGAGGTTGACAGGTATGGGGAGGGGGGTTATGGGCAGGAAGTACCCTCTTTCTCTCCTTACTATTGCACTGTTGCATTGTACTCATCCTTTTTCCCCATTCAATTGCCTTCAAACCTGAAACATAATAAATATTGGCATTCTATGCAATCTTGTTCACTTCATATTGATGATGATAGAAGTAAAAGTAAAATATTGATTCTTTAGTGTTCTTTACTAATTATATTGAAACAAGTGTTAATTGGACAAGTATGCATAAACTGAACATAGACAAACTATCAGTGTATTTGGTATGTATAGTATACATGTTATCAAGAGGATGAATTGTGATGATGGGTTATGCTAGTGTTAAATGCTCATTGGTGCTAGTGGTTACATACTTATACAGAAGGAAATAAAACAAACATGGTATGAAATTTGTAATAGGTGAGATGGGAAAATTGTTAATTAAATCGAATTTTATTTCTTTGTGTAGTTTACATGTAATAAGATATTGTTAAGCAGAAAGAAAGCTGCTAGCTTGCATGTGCATTTTGGACCAGTAGGCTTGCTGCAATATTTATCATATCAAGTAATGTTTAGTAACCCCTGTGGTTTAGCACTTCTATTTGATTATAATAATAATAATAATAATAATAATAATAATAATAATAAGTAATGTTTGGATGAGTAGGCCTAGTCTACCATGGGCCTATAGGCATTCTGCTGCTCTTCTATTCTTATGGCCCATGGTAGAGGGAGCCTACTCAGCCAAACACTACAGTGCCATTTAGTCGCAAAATGTTACTATATGTACATAGTACATTGATGACATTGACCCAGCTGGCATAAAGGTGGCCCGGTGGTCTGGTGGCTTGAGCTCTCGCTTCACACACGGAGGGCCCGGGTTCGATTCCCGGCGGGTGGAAACATTTCGACGTGTTTCCTTACACCTGTTGTCAAGTTCACCTAGCAGCAAATAGGTACCTGGGTTGTTAGTCGACTGGTGTGGGTCGCATCCTGGGGGACAAGATTAAGGACCCCAATGGAAATAAGACAGACAGTCCTCGATGACGCACTGACTTTCTTGGGTTATCCTGGGTGGCTAACCCTCCGGGGTTAAAAATCCGAAGAAATCTTATTATTATTATTATTATTACTTATTATTATCTTGTGTACAATACTTCAACTTAAAATAGCAGTCGAGTCACAAGTACTTGTGACAGTGTTTTTTTCCAGTACAGACACTAAACATTGTATGAAGTACTTAATTGTGAAGTTGTTTGCTATGTATACATTAATAACAATTTTTCAAACATCAGTTAAAGTATTATACACTGGTGTATATTTATGCCAGTCAGTGAAAAGACAACATTTTACCTCTTTTCATGTCTCTTAATCATTTCAAAGTACAGTTGACCCCCCCCTCCCGGAAATCGGCTGTAATCCGTTCCAGGAGCTAGGCCTAAAATCGAACTGGCTGATATCTGAACCATTATTTCCCATAAGAAATAATGTAAATACAGTGGACCCCCGGTTTACGTAATTAATTCGTTCTAGAATGCTGTTCAAGTGCCGTTACCAAACGAATTTTTTCCCATAAGGAATAATGTAAATTAGATTAGTCCTTTTAGACCCCCAAAAATACACTTAAAAAAGCACTTACAAAAATACACTTACATAATTGTTCGAGTTTGGAGCAGTACGTAAACCGGGGATCCACTGTACAATTAATCCGTTCCAGACACCCAAAAATATTCACAAAAAAATACATTTTTTAAAGAATAACTAGTTTTACATACACAACACATAATAACAACATTTATTAAATTAATATAATTTACATTTAAAATAACATTTACTTACCTTTATTGAAGAGACTTGCTGGTATCTGGAAGATAGGGAGGAGTGAGGAGCACTTAATGTTTGGAAGGGGAATCCCCCTCCATTAGGACTTCAGGTATCAAAGCCCTATCTGGGGTTACTTCCCTTCTTGGTCTTTTAATGCCACTAGGACCAGCTTGAGAGTCACTGGACCCCTGTCTCGAAAAATAACTGTCAAGAGTCCTCTGTTTCTGACGCCTCTTTAACATGTCTTTGAAGTGGAATATGGCTCTGTCACTGAATTTGTTGCAGAGATGGCTTATTTCAGCTTGCTCAGGGTGAAATTTTTCAACGAAACTTTGCACCTCATTCCACATTGAACAAATTTCCTTAATCCGTGAAGAAGGCACCTCACCCAGTCCATCTTCCTCCTCCTGTGAATCAATTTCCTCTACTGTGGTCTGATGCTGTTGGAGATGAAGCTCTTGTGGCTCTTCAGTGGTTAGCTCTACCCTGTGGTCCTTCACCAACTCTTCCACGTCCTCGCCACTCACCACCAACCCCAGGGACTTGCCCAATGCCACAGTACCTTCCACAACAGGCACAGGGTCAGTCTCAAACTCTTCAAAATCCCTCTGTTGGACACAACCTGGCCACAATTGTCTCCAAGCAGAGTTCAAAGTTCTGGAAGTCACTCCCTCCCAAGCCTTACCTATAAGGATACTAAAGTGATCTTTCCAGAACTCTCTTAGGGTCAACTGAGTGTCCGAGGTCACTTCAAATCACTTTTGAAACACTGCTTTTGTGTACAGTTTTTTGAAGTTAGAAATGACCTGCTGGTCCATGGGCTGGATGAGAGGAGTGGTGTTAGGAGGCAAGAACTTCACTGTGACGAAACTGAACTCCTCAGACAAAAAGTCTGCCAAGGTGTGAGGATGAGCAGGAGCATTGTCCAGTACCAGGAGGCACTTGAGTCCCAATTTCTTTTCCTGTAGGTATTTTTTCACACTGGGGCCAAACACTTGATGGACCCCACTCTATGAAAATTTGCTTTGTGACCCATGCCTTAGTGTTAGCCTTCCAAAACACACACAATTTACTCTTGGTGACATGGTTTTTCTTGAACACACTGGGATTTTCAGAGTGATACACCAGTAAAGGCTTCACACTTAACTGCACCTTTGAAGGCAGGTGAAATTGCTGAACTAGAAAATGTGCAGAGAACCTTCACATCATGCATAACTGCAATAAACCACCTCAATTACTGGGAACGCTTGAAGTTCCTAAACCTGTACTCCCTAGAATACAGTCGGAAGAGATGCATTATTATATACACTTGGAAAATCCTAGAGGGATTAGTACCAAACTTGCACACGAGTGTCACTCCCTACTAAAGCAAAAGACCCGGCAGACGATGCAACATCCCCAAAATGAAAAGCAGGGGTGCCACTAGCACGTTGAGAGAACACAAGTACATATCAGGGGCCAAGACGTTCAACTGCCTCCCAGCGTACATAAGGGGGATTACCAATAGACCCCTGGCTGTCTTCAAGCAGGCACTGGACAGGCACCTAAAGTCAGTACCTGACCAGCTGGGCTGTGGTTCGTACATCGGACTGCATGCGGCCAGCAGTAACAGCCTGGTTGATCAGGCTCTGATCCACCATGAGGCCTGGTCACAGACCGGGCCGCGGGGGCTATGACCCCCGGAACTCTCTCCAGGTAGCATTACTACAGAACATGAGAGTTAGCCTGTCTTTCATAGGCTTGTGTCCTGGCAGTGCCTTTTCCTCCTGAGTAATGTAGGTCCTCTTTGGCATTTACTTCCAAAAGAGGCCGATTTCATCACAATTAAACACTTGTTGGGGTTTGAATTTTTCAGTGTCTACAAACCCCTTAAATTCAGTCACAAACTTTTCAGCAGCACGTTTGTCTGAACTGGCTGCCTCACCATGCCTTATAACCTGTGTATGCCACTACGTTTCCTAAATCTGTCAAACCAGCCTTTGCTGGCCTTAAAATCACACACATCAGCACTGGTTCCAGGCATTTTCTTGACGATCTGTGTGCAACTGGCTTGCCTTTTCACAAAGTATTGCCATGTTGTACATCCTGGCAAGCTCCCCCACACGTATGCCACTCTCATATTTTTATACTGTTTCTTTCAGTTCGATGGTGTTCCTCACTTTCTTTACCACAGGAGTGCCACTAGGAAGCTTCTTTGAATCCATGGTGACTTATTTCACAGTGACAATATCACTAAACAAGCAATAATCACAATAAATTTATTGTGAAATGTTTGAATGAGCGCACTGGGTAATGTTCACTCAATGGTAAACAAAGCTATAGTGGCTCACAACGCCTGCGCGGGGAGGCGCGCAAGCGCAGGCAGGCGGACAGGTCTGGTATGCGGGCCGATAATCGGGGAAAAATCGGGCCGAAAAAAGCGATCGAAAATCGAGCTGGCCAATAATCAGACCGACCGATTTCCGGGACTCCACTGTACAAGTACTGGACAAGGGCAAAGCTTTTGTATTCTTTTTGCTTTGAAATTCTAGTGTTTGTGCACTGGTGTACCACGGAAGCATTCTTGGTCCCCTCCTTTTTCTTTTATACATCAACGACCTTCCAAGCATATCTCAACAACTTACGCCTATTCTCTTTGCTGACGACACGACTTTTGTCATCTCTCACACAAGACTGTGGTAGTGTAACCTACCAGGCAGTGATCTACAAGACTGGTAGTGTGACCAACAACAAAAGTGTAGTTATTGGAAAAAGAGGAGATCTACACCTAGCAGAGGAGTCTGTTTATAAAGACAGTTTAAAGTCTACATGTGTAAGAGTGATATACAGCTTAGAAGTCTGGCATGTTGATGTAAAATGCAAAATCCCCACATTTATTAGTAAGTAAAAAATTGAAATTGATTTGGATACTCACTGTTTTGATCCCCCCTACCTTTCTTCATTCATCAAGCATTTTGTATCTTTTCCTCCCTCCTCATAAGGACTATGATCCAAATTTATTTGCATATACAGTGGTACCCCGGTTTACGATGGTCTCCAAACTCGCCCTTTTATGTAAGTTTATTTTTTTAAATGCTTTTGTAAGGGTATTTTTGGGGGTCTAAAAGGACTAGTCTATTTTACATTATTTCTTATGGGGATAAATTCGTTTGGTAATGGCACTTGAACAGCATTCTGGAACGAAAAAATATCGTAAACCGGGGTACCACTGTATTATAATCTTAAATGTGGGTATGGCAAATGCCTGTCATATACCTGTCAATCACACACACATTTCTTCCATCTTCCACTCCTAGCTTCTATGACTGATAGTTATTGCAGGCCAATTGCAAAGTTGCAAGGCTTGTTGATTCACATGCTTGGTTTAAGAATAAAAATAAAAGGGGTGTCCATGGTTCAATCACCGGCCCATTAGAAGTGTTGACCATTTTTCCTGACACCTGCTGTCCCTGTTCACCTAGCAGTCAGTAGGCACCTGGGTGTTAGTTGACTGGTGTGGGTTGCAGCGTGGGGAGAAGATTGAAGGATTACAATGGAAATAAGACAATCCTCAATGACACACTGACTTTCTTGGATTATCCTGGCTGGCTAACCCTCTGGGTTAAAAATACCAACAAATCTTACATTAAGTAGTGTTCTGATGGTGTTGGTAACAATGTTGTCATTGCTTTGAACCCACAAAGCGTAAATTCAATTGAAATGCTTACTGAATGAAATAGTGCATACAGTGGACCCCCGCCTAATGAGCAAAATTCATTCCAGAAGCCTGCTCAAGTGCCATTACCGAATGAATTTACTTCCTTAAGAAATAATGTCACGTAGGTTAGTCTATTTCAGATCCCCAAAAATACACTTCCACACGCACTTACAATATTATACTTATATAATTGTACGATTTCCGGGGTGCTCGTTAGGCGGGGGTCCACTGTACTTCAAAAGTTGAGACTACCTATCTGAAAAATGTTCACATGCTGGCAAGTACTTTATCATAAAGCTAGAATACCAACATGTATGACATCGTCTCATTTTAAGTAAAATACTTGTATATGTATACCATTTATTGCATTCGTGGTTACTACATTCTTGTTGTATATACAAAGTTTGAGTTTGAGCAATTACTTTCAGATGATAGTTGAACCATGTGAATTGTATAGGTTGATTTAGCCAAGATATCATGAGTCATAAAACCTCAGATAATACACTGTTTCCCATGCATGAAATATTAAAGAAAAACAACAGAAATATATAGCTGGGTCTCAGTTATTGGGAATACAGCCTCTCCTCACATAATAATGGTACAGTGGACCCCCGAGTTTCGGTCATAATTCATTCCAGAAGGCTGTTCAAGTGCCATTACCGAATGAATTTGTTCCCTTAAGGAAAAATGTAAATTAGATTAGTCCTTTCAGACCCCCAAAAATACACATACAAAAGCACTTACAATATTAAACTTGCATAATTGTTCGATTTCCGAGGTGACCGAAACTCGGGGGTCCACTGTATTCCGTTCCTGAGACCATGTCGTTAAACGAATTCGTTAAGTGAGGAGCATACTATAATTGTAGTGGGTTTGTGTCAGCCATCTTTGATATTGTTTTAATGTCTCCTTTGCACCATTTATAGCATTCCTGGTATATATTTTTTAATTTTTATACAGTAGTGTAGTGTACTGTACATATTGTAATAAACAGAATAGAGGAAATCAGCTCTAATATACTACATTATTTAGGTATCCATACTGGTCAGAGAGCCCGTTGTAAGTCCGAGTCATCGGTAAACGAGTACGTCAGTACGTCGCTAAGTGAGGAGAGGCTGTAATGAATCCCGTGAAGTGGTCCCATTATTAGAAATTGCACTAATTGAAATGTGTAATTTTGGTGCTCATTCTGACGAGTTTGAAGGGGGGAAAAATTAATTTCATATTAATCGAGATCTGGCTGTATGTGTGTTGGTTCATTTGAAATACGTAGTGACAATAAATATTGAGATAAGCTTACACAATTACAGCAATTGGCACGTGACAGATCTAGCATACTGTTAAACAAGGGTTGGCATTCTGTTGGTTGGTTCAATGATTTTTATTTCTAAAGAAGTTAGTAATCTGTTTCTACCATGTTAACATTTTTTGAACAAAAATTATTCCTCATTATGATATTAATTAAACTTGAAGTTGACAGCAACAGTGGTGTGCCTCCTTCAGTGAGAGCAACAGCATTTCCAAGATACCTGGTAGGCCAGTCTACTGTTGGCTACAAGTTTTGTATTTTCCTTATGAACGATAAATAGTATATGGTCTTATATTTATTTTTTTCCTATGAATTTATGCTTCACACCCATATAAGAGCGTTGGTATAACTATACTCTCATACATTCCCCCATGGAAGTAAAGAGGGGAATGTATGAGAGTATAGTTATACCAACGCTCTTATATGGGTGTGAAGCATGGGTGATGAATGTTGCAACGAGGAGAAGGCTGGAGGCAGTGGAGATGTCATGTCTGAGGTCAATGTGTGGTGTGAATATAATGCAGAGAATTCGGAGTTTGGAAATTAGGAGGAGGTGCGGGATTACCAAAACGATTGTCCAGAGAGCTGAGGAGGGGTTGTTGAGATGGTTTGGACATGTAGAGAGAATGGAACGAGACAGAGTGACTTCGAGAGTGTATAAATCTGTAGTGGAGGGAAGGCGGGGTAGGGGTCGGCCTAGGAAAGGTTGGAGGGAGGGGGTAAAGGAAGTTTTGTGTGCGAGGGGCTTGGACTTCCAGCAAGCATGTGTGAGCGTATTTGATAGGAGTGAATGGAGGCATATGGTTTTTAATACTTGACGTGCTGTTGGAGTGTGAGCAAAGTAACATTTATGAAGGGATTCAGGGAAACCGGCAGGCCGGACTTGAGTTCTGGAGATGGGAAGTACAGTGCTGGCACTCTGAAGGAGGGGTGTTAATGTTGCAGTTTTATAACTGTAGTGTAAAGCACCCTTCTGGCAAGACAGTGATGGAGTGAATGATGATGAAAGTTTTTCTTTTTCGGGCCACCCTGCCTTGGTGGGAATCGGCCGATGTGTTAATAAATAAAAAGAATTGATTTTACTCCATATAAAAGCAATAAATGTTAATTGACATGAGGATAATGAAATAGTTTGGATGTGGACAAAGTGAATTCAGATCAAAGTTCTATTGCGAAAAATGAATTCCTTTGACTATTTTAGTATGAAAATAATTGATAGGTCATTTTTACTAGTAAAATTTTGTTCCTAGATCAAAGGCATTGGAATTATCTTCCCATTCCTTAGATTGTGTCTAATTGAATATTATTCCCATGGAATTGTATAGCCTTAATAGACTGTATTCCACACCATAGATGATGAATCAATTCCTTACCTATGGGTTTAGCACTCAATTATAAAAATTAATGTGTGCTGTTGAAGAGAAGTATCTTAAAGACAGTGAAGGATTTTAGAAGTAAATTAGATCTTCACTCATTTTCTTTGGGTTCTATATGAGTGTTGCCTCCCATCCCTACTTTGGCTCTACATAACTTCTTTGGGTTTAGTGCTCCTATACTGATCCCACTCCTCTCCCTTAGTGGATTTGAGGTTTAGTACTTTTTTGATTATGACAATAAGACACCTACAGTTTTTTCTCTATGTAGGTGAGGGGATGTTGGAAGTTCTTCCTTGGATCAAACCCAAGTTCCATTACCTCTGGTGCTATATGACTCCTACAGGTTTAGTAATCTCTCCTATGAATAATTATATTTATTTGTGCATTTACAGAGAGGTACCTTGTTACAAACGATTAGAACACCAATCTTTTTTTCCTTGGATCAAATATTTATTGCCTCACATATCACTGTATGGACCTTATAGGTTTGATATCCCACCATGAGGGAAGGAGACTGCTTCATAATCTCCCTGTAGGGACACAGTGCTTTGCAATCACCTGTACTAAAAAAGTACCTTCAGGGACACAATAGTATTATCATTTTTCTCTCTACTTAGGGCCAACCTGATTGCTTTATGAGTTTATTACTAAACACACAATTTCTACAATGTTGAATTACTCACATAGAGAGAGGAGCATACGAAGATGTTTTGGACCATTTACAAAGTCACACTAACGGGAAGGGGGCAGCCGAGAGGTGGTATTCAGTCAAAAACCAAGAAAGAGGGGAGCTAAGAGTAGGAACAAAAACACAGGGAATGATTGGGAGTAAAGGACCAAACACCCAAGACAAGAGAAAAAAAGAATCAGGTTAAGTCAAAGGTATTTTGAATATTTTACAATGTAATGGGAAAGGAAGGCATCTACAGAGACAAAGCCAGGACTAAGATTCATACAAGGAAAGTTGTGTAGTATAAGGGAGGATTCAACCAAACTTTGAAAGTTAGAAGTAGGGTACACAGTTTTAGCAAAAGACCAGTCAATAGGATGACAGGAAAGAGCATTGTTGGTGTTGGCAAGCCTAACACTACTTTTGTGCTCCTAGAGTCTGTCAAAGTTTATGAAATGGGAAGTTTAGCCAAGATGAGAAAATGAATTACAAAGTGGAAACTTCTGATTCAAGGAACTGAGGGTCACAAATGTGGAGAGCACGGAGAGAGAAATAAGAACACTTTTCTTGACATAAGAAAAGTAGTGAATGTACATGCCACTGTGCATAGGCTTGCGGTACACGAAAAGAGCAAAACCTGTATATATCTGAGCGGTGGACATCATGGAAAGGAAGCAAAGAATTAGATTCCCATTCAGCTTTAAACTTAATGTAAGGGGCAAGATTATTAAGGACATGGTGGAAGAGACAACTAGAATCATGAGAGCAATACGGTAATTACGCATATATAAAAATTATAGCAGCCACAAAGAATATACTGGAAGTTAAACATTTCACTTTATTAAAGAAACCAAGGACTGAAGGTGATACAGCTTGTGGAAAGTGGAGGACAGGAGCTATACCTTACATCAAGCAACCTCCTACATGTTTTGTTCTTGACCACACACCACCTTCTTTATGCAGTTATCACATCCCTGGACCTTGCTACATATCAATCCAGTCCTGCAATAAACATATACATTTATTAACCAAATTCTAATAATCAATGACTATGATATTTCTCTATACAATAATATGAATTTTTGTGTAAACTATACTGGTAAAAAAACAGTCCAAGACTAATAAGCGACTGTGGCTACAATTAGGTATTAACAAACTTTTACTGCTACTTATGTAAACAATGGGACATGTACATTTCAATCCCACCTTTTCTCAGTTCACCAAATTAGAGATAAATACTACTCTGTCTTACATATAGGGACTCTAAACTAATGTGTGTTTCCACCAAGTTCAATACATAACTTGACCAAGAATGCTTTCTCACTCTTATATGATACATTCAGGTGTATATCTGCAGTGTAATCTATGATCAAGTACTATTTATTTTTCAATGATACCATATTTCCTTATAAACACATGACCATTTCAACGAATCCATCGTAAGTCAAAAATATGATATGTTAAAAAAAGCTAGTCACTGAATAAGTAAATATACAAATAATTACTGTAACTAAGTGTACAGTGGACCCTTGGTTTTCGTCGATAATTCTTTCCAGAATGCTGTTCAAGTGCCGTTACCGAACGAATTTGTTCCCATAAGGATGAATGTAAATTAGATTAGTCATTTCAGACCCCCAAAATACACTTACATAATTGTTCGAGTTGGTAGCTGTACGAAAACCGAGGGTCCACTGTACCAGTAAATATATGAATACAAATTACGGACTTGCCACTTTCCTGCTGGGTAATTATCTCAAGCTTCATCTCTAAAGTAATTAACACCATGCTTCAAGGAGTTTCATATATACTCCAGCATGTCTAAAACATTGCTGAGACGTATAAATACTTTGTATACATATTCCTAGACAATAGTAAATGACCAAGGCAGGTGTAAATGTTCACCTGTCAGTGTGTTTGTGACTATTTGAGTACAATTTCAGTACCTAATATTAGTGTCAGAACAAAGATTGGCTTTGAAATCACAAGACCTACTAGAAATTGTAATTATCAGAACATAAAAATTATATAAAATAATATAAAAACGAGAATAAAAGGTATATCGGCAACACCCCTGCAAGTGGCAGGTCTCCATGTTGCAGTCAGGTGAGCATTCAGTGCCAACTTCTGGTCTTATATCTAGGTAAATATTTTTATTTTTTTTTTTATTAACACATCGGCCGATTCCCCACCAAGGCAGGGTGGCCCGAAAAGAAAACTTTCATCATCATTCACTCCATCACTGTCTTGCCAGAAGGGTGCTTTACACTACAGTTATAAAACTGCAACATTAACACCCTCCTTCAGAGTGCCGGCACTGTACTTCCCATCTCCAGAACTCAAGTCCGGCCTGCCGGTTTCCTGAATCCCTTCATAAATGTTACTTTGCTCACACTCCAACAGCACGTCAAGTATTAAAAACCATATGCCTCCATTCACTCCTATCAAATACGCTCACACATGCTTGCTGGAAGTCCAAGCCCTTCGCACACAAAACTTCCTTTACCCCCTCCCTCCAACCTTTCCTAGGCCGACCCCTACCCCGCCTTCCTCCACTACAGATTTATACACTCGAAGTCACTCTGTGTCGTTCCATTCTCTCTACATGTCCAAACCACCTCAACAACCCCTCCTCAGCTCTCTGACAATCGTTTTGTAATCCCGCACCTCCTCCTAATTTCCAAACTCCGAATTCTCTGCATTATATTCACACCACACATTGACCTCAGACATGACATCTCCACTGCCTCCAGCCTTCTCCTCGTTGCAACATTCATCACCCATGCTTCACACCCATATAAGAGCGTTGGTATAACTATACTCTCATACATTCCTCTTTACTTCCATGGACAAGGTTCTTTGTCTCCACAGACTCGAAGTGCTCCACTCACCCTTTTCCCATCATCAATTCTATGATTCACCTCATCCTTCATAGACCCATCCGCCGACATGTCCACTCCCAAATATCTGAATACATTACACCCCTCCATACTCTCTCCCTCCAATCTGATATCAAATCTTTCGTCACCTATTCTTTTTGTTATCCTCATCACCTTACTCTTTCCTATATTCACTTTCAATTTTCTTCTTTACACACCCTACCAAATTCATCCACCAACCTCTGCAGCTTCTCTTCAGAATCTCCCAAAAGCACAGTGTCATCAGCAAAAGCAACTGTGACAACTCCCACTTTGTATTTGCTTCTTTATCTTTTAGCCCAACACCTCTTGCCAAGACCCGCATTCACTTCTCTTACAACCCCGTCTATAAATATATTGAACAACCACGGTGACATCACACATCCTTGTCTAAGGCCCACTTTTTACTGGGAAATAGTCCCCTTCCCTCCTACACACTCTAACCTGAGCCTCACTATCCTCATAAAAACTCTTCACTGCTTTCAGTAACCTTCCTCCTATTCCATACACCTGCAACATCTGCCACATTGCCCCCTATCTACCCTATCATACGCCTTTTCCAAATCCATAAATGCCACAAAAACATCTTTACCCTTATCCAAATACTGTTCACCTATATGTTTCACTGTAAACACTTGGTCTACACACCCCTACCTTTCCTAAAGCCCCCTTGTTCATCTGCTATCCTGCTTTCTGTTTTACTCTTAATTCTTTCAATAATAACTCTACCATACACTTTACCAGGTACACTCAACAGACTTATTCCCTATAATTTTTGCACTCTCTTTTGTCCCCTTTGCCTTTATACAAAGGAACAATACACGCTCTCTGCCAATCCCTAGGTACCTTACCCTCTTCCATACATTTATTAAATAATAGCACCAACCACTCCAAAATTATATCCCCACCTGCTTTTAACATTTCTATCTTTATCCCATCAATCCCAGCTGCCTTACCCCTTTCATTCTACCCACTGCCTCACGAACTTCCCTACACCCACAACTGGCTCTTCCACACTCCTACAAGATGTTATTCCTCCTTGCCCTACACACGAAATCACAGCTTCCTGTCTTCATCAACATTTAACAAATCCTCAAAATATTCTCTCCATCTTCCCGATACCTCTAACTCTCCATTTAATAACTCTCCTCCCCTATTTTTAACTGTCAAATCCATTTGTTCTCTAGGCTTCCTCAACTTATTAATCTCATTCCAAAACTTTTCTTATTTTCAACAAAATTTGCTGATAACATCTCACCCACTCTCTCATCTGCTCTCTTTTACATTGCTTCACCACTCTTTTAACTCTCTTTTTCTCTCCATATACTCTTCCCTCCTTGCATTACTTCTACTTTGTAAAAACCTCTCATATGCTAACTTTTTCTCCTTACTACTCTCTTTACATCATCATTCCACCAATCGCTCCTCTTCCTCCTGCACCCACTCGCCTGTAACCACAAACTTCTGCTGAACACTCTAACACTACATTTTTAAATCTACCCCATACATTTTCGACCCCATTGCCTACACTCACTAGCCCATCTATCCTCCAATAGTTGTTTATATCTTACCCTAACTGCCTCCTCTTTTAGTTTATATACCTTCACCTCTCTTTTACTTACTGATTCTATTTTCCTTGTATCCCATCTACCTTTTACTCCCACTGTAGCTATAACTAAAAAGTGATCTGATATATCTGTAGCCCCTCTATAAACATGTACATCCTGAAGTCTACTCAACAGTCTTTTATCTACCAATACATAGTCCAACAAACTACTGTCATTACGCCTACATCATATCTTGTATACTTATTTATCCTCTTTTTCTTAAAATATGTATTACCTATAACTAAACCCCTTTCTATACAAAGTTCAATCAAAGGGCTCCCATTATCATTTACACCAGGCACCCCAAACTTACCTACTACACCCTCTCTGCATGTTTCTCCCACTTTAGCATTTAGGTCCCCTACCACAATTACTCTCTCATTTGGTTCAAAAGTTCCTATACATTCGCTTAACATCTCCCAAAATCTCTCTCTCTCTCTACACTCCTCTCTTCTCCAGGTGCATACACGCTTATTATGACCCACTTTTCGCATCCGACCCTTATTTTAATCCACATAACCCTTGAATTTACACATTTATATTCCCTCTTTTCCTTCCATAACTGATCCTTCAACATTATTGCTACCCCTTCCTTAGCTCTAACTCTCTCAGATACTCCTGACTTAATCCCATTTATTTCTCCCCACTGAAACTCGCCTACCCCTTCAGCTTTGTTTCGCTTAGGCCAGGACATCCAACTTCTTTTCATTCATAACATCAGCAATCATCTCTTTCTTATCATCCGCACTACATCCACGCACATTCAGACAACCCATTTTATAAAGTTTTTCTTCTTCTCGTTTTTAGTAGATTTGTACAGGAGAAGGGGTTACTAGCCCATTGCTCCCGGCATCTTAGTCGCCTCATACGACACGCATGGCTTACGGAGGAAAGATTCTTTTCCACTTCCCCATGGACAATAGAGAAAATAAAAAGAACAAGAGCTATTAAGAAAAAGAAGAAAAACCTAGATGTGTGTATGTATATATATGCATGTGTATGCCAGTGTAGTGTGACCTAAAGTGTAAGTAGAAGTAGCTAGATATACCTGTTATCCAGCGTGTTTATGAGACAGAAAAAAGAGACCAGCAATCCTACCATCATGTAAAACAGTTTCAGGTTTCTGTTTCACAGTCACCTGTGAATACTGGTATACTAGGTAAATACTGGTCCTAAATTGTTGTTTTTTGGTCTTATCACACACAGAAAATTGCCCTCTTTAATTTCAATTAAATAGCTATTTTTTTTCAAAATATTCGGAGTGCTGGACAAGAGAACATAGATCTACGTTTGGACAGTTAACGGTTAATACTAAATATTAGATAATTATTATTGATTAATAAATCATTTAAAATACTTAAAAAAATAAATAAATTCACTAATAATTTTTATTTTTTTTCCCAACAAGTCGGCCGTCTCCCACCGAGGCAGGGTGACCCAAAAAGAAAGAAAATCCCCCCCAAAAAAATACTTTCATTATTCAACACTTTCACCTCACTCATATATAATCACTGTCTTTGCAGAGGAGCTCAGAAACGACCGTTTAGAAGTCCCTCCAAACTGCCAATATGCCAAACCCCTCCTTTAAAGTGCAGGCATTGCACTTCTCATTTCCAGGACTCAAGTCCGGTTAACCAGTTTCCCTGAATCCCTTCACTAAATATTACCCTGCTCATACTCCAACAGCTTGTATGGTCCCAAAAACCAATCGTTTCCATTCACTCCTATCTAACACGCGTGTTCACAAATAATATGCAAACAAATTAAAATATCCTAGAAAACAAAACAGAAATCACTAATTAACATATTCTTCAAGAGATTCTTTAGGCAGTATAGAGGTTTAAAAGCAAGAAAGTTGCCACTGCATATATTAGTACAGTACCGATCGATTCTTCAAACACGGCTTGACAATTCCATTGGCTCTGTAGTCTGGCTCCTGTATAGATAAAGAGAAAAAGAGGGAAATTGGGGAAGCTAATAATAGGATATTGTATGTTTGGAGTGACATCTAAACTGTTGTATCTGAGCACCTTTGCAAGGACAGTGATTATGTGTGAATGATGGTCAAATTGTTTCTTTTTTGGGTGGTCACCCTGCCTCACTCGGTGGGAGACGCCCAAAGTGTTAAAAAAAAAAAAAATAGGATAACAGGTGATGCTAAGGTGGTACAGGTCCACATTCCTTTATCCGAAACGCTTTGGGACAATAGTGTTTCGAATTTCAGAATGAAGGTGGGGGTCTAGGTCAGCACCCCATAATCAAACATTAACACTGCAGCAAAAACGTATAAATACTCACACTAAGTGTGATAAATATAAAAAATCTCGATAATAACCCATGCACAATATTGTGCAACATCCTTTCAATTTTGATACCACTGGTAGTGTCATTCTGCCAGAATGTCCTATATCCTGTACCCTAAGTAAAGAGAAACAATTCTGGAATGTGTAATGTACGTGTTTGGCAGGCCGGGTGGCTGATTGACTTGAGCTCTCTGCATCTGCCTGTTTCTGTATCTCTCTCTATCTCTGTCTCTATCTCTCAGATACGATACACATAAATAGTTATTATACATAGTGTAAATTACCTAGGATAACCTATGCAGTGCTTTCCTATTTTTCATGAGTTTTTGGTTATCACTGTCACTATAATACTTCAGTAACTTGTCTTTCTGTTTGTTTAAATCATAAACAGTGGTAGTTCCAACACCATATTCTTCAGTAAGATGCTGCACTGACACACCACCATGAAGCTTCTGCATTAACTCTACTTTCTGCATTATTGATAATGAGAGATGCTTCCTTTTCTTTTTCTCAGTGTTATCCATATGGGTATCTGCAGCTCTTTTTGACATTTTCACAGTGAAATTAAACACAGTCACAAAATAAAAAGCAAAAACAAGATACAGTGGACCCCCGGCTAACGAAAAAACTTCATTCCAGAAGCCTGCTCAAGTGCCATTACCGAACGAATTTACTTCCTTAAGAAATAATGTCACGTAGGTTAGTCTATTTCAGACCCCCAAAAATACACTTCCACAAGAACTTACAATATTATACTTACATAATCGTACGATTTTCGGGGTATTCGTTAGCCCGGGGGGTCCACTGTATCAGCGAACAGCAGACGCACGTGTGAACACTACAAGCGCTGAGACACAACTGACGCCTGCCACTCTGGCTGTCAGTGCTGGGTCACGAAGCCACGTGGAGGTGTTGGAGTTACTGTATGCAGAGATGACTGACGCTCCACACACACTCCACGAAAAAACTTTCTTTTTTGGAATTTTTTGAATTTCATAATTTTTGATAAAGGAATGTGGACTGTAGTACAAAGTACAGTGGTCCCCCGCCTAACAAGCACCCCGGAAATCGTACAATTATGTAAGTATAATATTGTAAGTGCTTGTGGAAGTGTATTTTTGGGGGTCTGAAATAGACTAACCTACGTGACATTATTCCTTAAGGGAGTAAATTTGTTCGGTAATGGCACTTGAGCATGCTTCTGGAATGAATTTTTTACATTACTCGGGGGTCCACTGTACAGTGGACTCCCGTATTTCGTACTGCTCCCAACTCGAACTATTATGTAAGTGTATTTTTGTAAGTGCTTTTGTAAGTATATTTTTGGGGGTCTAAACGGACTAATCTAATTTACATTATTCCTTATGGGAACAAATTCGTTCAGTAACGGCAGTCGAACAGTATTCTGGAATTAATTATGGCCGATAACCTGGGGGTCCACTGTACCAAATATAAGACATGTATAATACTAATACTAATAACAATCATTCATTCTACAAGTATATAATACAACTTCAACAGACCATAGCTGGTATCACTGACATATGTAGAAAACCCCTGGTTATGCATAGCATTTTGGGGAACTTGGGTTAATTTTGTCCCCAGGGTGTGACCCACATCAGTTGGCTTACACCCAGGTACCTACTTACTACTAGGTAAAGAGTGATGGTAGGTGTAAGTAAATATGGCCAACATTTCAGCTTTGCTGAGATTGATTGTGATTGCTGAGTGGAGAATATAAAGAGCATAAGGAGGAGCACTGTAATAGTCACTTCAGTGTAAGTAAGTTTATTCATGTACAAGTACACATAAATACAGATACATAAATTTTCATACATAGCAGCACATGTGTAGATTACCTTTCAGGTCAGGATAACCAAAAAAAGTCAGACAGAGTGAATTGGTTTCAATTGTGTGCTCCTCCCATCTTATGTTAAGTAAGTTTATATAGTTTATGCTAGTTATATAAGTTTATGTTCTACTGATATGTACTACCAACCAAGCCACCAATACTCACAGTAGTCCTTGTTCTTATGTTCTGCTGAAACTATCAACCAAGCAAAGATTATTTTCAATCTAAAATGTGAGTGAAATAGACAATGACAATAAAATAATTACATTCTTCCACCCCCATGGCTGGGTTGGTAGCACACTGGCCTCACACACCGAGGGCCTGTGATCGATCCCTGGTACATCTGGAAACATTAGGACGAGTTTCCTTAAGACACTTGCTGTCCCTGTTAACCTAAAATAGGTACCTGTGTGTTAGTGGACTGGTGTGGGTCACATCCTGGGTGTTAGTGGAGTGGTGTGGGTCACATCCTGAGTGTTAGTGGACTGGTGTGGGTTGCATTTTGGGTGTTAGTGGACTGGTGTGGGTCACATCATTGGCGGACAAATATTGCTTATATCGAATGAGAGGAATGCTGTTTTTCCTTTGTTGGATTTATAAGCGTCAGTGAGAGCTGAAGCCGTATTGAGCCAGACTTGTTGATGGCACCATAAAGATTTGTTGCAGTAAAATAAATATAAACAGGAACTAAAACTTTGTAATTAGATCATGTGGAGCACCTTGCTAAGCCCCAGAACAGCCAGACACCCACACCTCACCTAAGTTCACTAAGTCCCACCAAAACCGTTAAAGATTTAACTGCACAGTGGAAAAGTGGAGATTACTAAAAATAATAATAATAATAATAATATTAATCATAATACAGTGGTACCTTGACTTACGATGTTATCATCTTACGTTATATTCGATAACCGATATTTATAACGTAAGAAATTTGAATGCGACTTACGATGTTTGATTCGTCTAACGACATTCGTACCGGACGTGTCCGCTTGGCGCCCAGCTGAGCGCGCACTCCAGGGAGCGTCAGTACTATTGTTTACAAGCGAGAGCGACCACCCACCCACACCCACGCATTCATACCAGTATATTGTCATTATTCCACTGTTTTTAGTGCTTGCAACTGCTAAATAAGCTACCATGGGTCCAAGGAAAGATCCTAGTGCTAAGCCTGTGGCAAAGAGGAACAGAAATATATGTACGATAGAACTGAAGAAAGAGATAATAGAAAAATATGAAAGTGGAGTGCGTATCAGTGAGCTGGCCAGGCTGTATGGTAAACCCTTTTCTACCATCGCTACCATTGTGGATAAGAAAAATTCAAGTAAAATCAAGGAAGCTGTTGTTGCAAAAGGTTCATGTGTGATCACAAAACACAGACCACAAGTGCTGGAAAATGTGGAAAGGTTGTTGTTGGTGTGGATCAACGAGAAACAGTTTGCAGGAGATACTGTTTCGGAGGCAATAATATGTGAAAAAGCAAGGCAGTTGCATGATGATCTCCTTAAGAAAATGCCTGCAACGAGTAATGAAGTGAGCGAATTTAAAGCCAGCAGAGGCTGGTTTCAAAAATTTAAGAAGCGTACTGGCATACATAGTGTTGTGAGGCATGGTGAGGCATCCAGTTGTGACAAAGTGCGGCTGAAAAATATGTGCCTGAATTCCAGGAGTACCTAGAGGCTGAACAATTCCTCCCCAACAAGTGTTTAATTGTGATGAAACAGGCCTGTTTTGGAAGAAAATGCCCAACAGGACCTACATTACTCAGGAGGAAAAGGCACAGCCAGGACATAAGCCTATGAAAGACAGGCTAACTTTGATGCTTTGTGCCAATGCCAGTGGTGATTGCAAAGTGAAGCCTTTACTAGTGTATCTTTTGAAAATCCCGAGTGTTTGGCAGATGCGGTGTCAGCAAGTCTAACTTGTGTGTGATGTGGAGGTCTAACAAAAGGCATGGGTCACAAAGGACATTTTCTTAGATTGGTTCAATGGCGTGTTTGGCCCCAGTGTGAAGAAATATCTATTGGACAATAATTTGCCACTTAAGTGCCTCCTGATAATGGACAATGCTCCTTGTCATCCTCCAAACTTGGTAGAGAAAATTGTGGAGGAGTTTAAATTCATCAAAGTGAAGTTCTTGCCCCCTAATACCACTCCTCTCCTCCAGCCCATGGACCAGCAGGTCATTTCCAACTTTAAAAACTCTATACCAAAGCAATGTTTCAAAAGTGCTTTGATGTGACCACAGACATGAACATAACCGTAAGAGAATTTTGGAAAACATTTCCATATGCTGCATTGTGTACACCTTATAGGTAAGGCTTGGAGGGAGTGACTACCAGGACTTTGAACTCTGCCTGAGAAAATTGTGGCCAGACTGTGTCCTAGAGAGGGATTTTGAAGGTTTTGGGGCTGAGCCTCAGAACCCTGAGCATGAGCCTGAGCCTGTTGTGGAAGAAATTGTGGAATTGGGCAAGTCTTTGGGGTTAGAGGTGAGTGGTGAGGATGTGGAACAGTTGGTGGAGGAGCACAAGGAAGAGCTAACCACTGAAGATCTGCAAGAGCTTCAACAGCAACTGGAACAAGAGACCAGTGGTCAGGACAATGGTTCAGAGGAGGAGGAGGAGGTGGAACAAAAATGGAAGAATGTGCCTTCTTCAAGGATTAGGAGATCTGTGCCAAATGGAGTGATGTGCAAGCATTTATGGATGAATATCACCCTAACCATGCTGTTGCAGGCCGTGCTGGCAACCTGTACAATGACACAGTGGTGTGTCATTTCAGGGATGTGTTAAAGAATAGCCAGACACAGAGCTCCCTGGACAAATTTGTTGTTAGAAATAGGTCCAGTGACTCTCAAGCTGGTCCTAGTGGCATTCAAAGAAAAAGGGAAGTAACCCCAGAAAAGGACTTGGTACCTGCAGTGTTAATGGAAGGGGATTCCCCTTCCAAACACTAGCATACTACTCCACCTTCTCCCCTCCTCCCGTCCTCCACACATCAACAACTCTTCAATAAATGTAAGTGACATGTTATTGTTCAATATTTGCATGTGTATTTAGGTATTCTTTATTAAATTATTTATTATTTAATGTCAAAAAGTTCTAAAAAATATTTTATTTAACTACTTTTGGAAGTCTTGGACGGATTAAATTTATTTCCATTATTTCTTATGGGGAAAATTGATTCGTCTAACGATTGTTTCGCCTTAAGATATGCCCTCTCTGACGGATTAATATCGTAAGTCGAGGTACCACTGTACTATCTTTATTACTAAAAGTACATGTACAAGGTATACGGCCCTAGCTAACATCATGATTATTTCGGACATTATTGGCCTGAAATAATCTGCTTGTTATGCAGATTATTTCTGGCCAATAAGGTTAATTTTTTCCTAAAATGCGACCCACACCAGTGCACTACCCCCCAGGTACCCATTTTACTGATGGGGAACATAGACAACCGGTGTAAAGAAACATGCCCAATGTTTCTATCCTCGCCAGGAATCGAATCTTCACAGTGTAAAGCAAGTACTTTTGCCAGAAGTCCATAGGCCCTCCTGTAATGTGTCCACTCCTGTAATGTCCCCAGCGGAGGGCGAAGCAGTTGAGGACATGTGTCCCAGAGAGAGCGTGGGAATTGTGTTACTGATATTTAGGCAAGAGCGAGATGTCCACACCAGAAATCCATTTTATTTTTGTTCTTATTGTAGTTGTTTGGTTTATAAGGGCCACTCAATCTGTTGCTCTCACTCAAGAAGTACCCTTTCAAACCCTATGGGGAGGGGAATTTTTATATTCCTCATGTTTCACTTTACTTTTCCATGACGTCAAATCGTGTGAATATTAAACCTACAAATTTGATGGTAAACAATGCCTCGAAGCTTCTTCTTGCAGCTGCACTTAAAAGCAGCCTAACCTAACCCAAATGTACCATAACCTAAAGTAACATAACCCAACCTAACGTAACCTGACATTAACTAACTTGACGTAAACTAACCTAACCTATTCAAACCTAAGCTCACCTAACCAACCTTGCCTAACCAAACCTAATCCAACCTC
>WNWK01029097.1:0-24738 GCA_009830355.1 Cherax destructor | reverse complement strand
GTTGGTCCAAGATTTAGGGAGCTCCCCAGTTACATAGCTCATGTTGTATAATTCGAGTAAAGGATTGCCTGGTACTCGACACAACAATCTTAGTATATTGTAGGTAATACCATCCTCACCAGGCGACGTGGAGTTGCCTTTAGTTAGTGCTGCATCAAGTTCAAAGTCAGTGAAAGGAATGTTACAGTCATCTTCCTTGCTGAGCATAAAACAAACAAGTCTCTCCCTAGCATCATATTTGTCATTTAATTTTGCCTGTGTGGTACTGGGAAGATTTTCATAGCTTGATGTAACAGCCCAAGCACTGATTAGCTCATTCGCCCTATGTAAGGGATGAGGGTGCGCAATCTGACCAGTTTTGTTACCCTTAATTCTATTTATGTCCTTCCATGCTCGGCTAAGTGGGGTGTGAGCATTGAGACCATTGACAATTTTTTCCCAGTCAGTTTGCCACAGCTCTGTCATACGCTCCTGAAAACATTGTGTTAGGTAAAATCGTGTTAGATAATTAGAAGAACCTATGGGAAAAATAGGGTTATGATCCTGAGAGTCCCCAAAACCCAAACAAGTTTTTTTCGACCAACAGTCTTACAAAAATGAAGGCGAATATGTAATTGTAGTTCATTGTCGTGATATATTACTGCTTAAGATTACAAATGCAATAGAAATAATAGTACAGTGGACCCTTTGTTAAAGGCCGTTCCGGTTAAAGGCCTACTCGGTTAGAGGCCGGTTTTTCGGCTCCCAGTTAGAGGCCATTTTTCGGTTAGAGGCCGGTTTTTCGGCTCTCAGTTACAGGCCGGTTTTCGGTTAGAGGCTGTATGGGATGCGTCCGTCCGCCAGCTAGGGCCGCTTGTGCTTCAGTTTGCCTGTGTCTCTCGGTGGGTGAGGAAGCTTCTGCTCATTCATCCAAACATTTTGCTATAATCCATTGTTTTTGGTGGTTATTTATCAAGTGCAACTGCGAAATAAGTCACCATGCCCCAAGGAAAGTTCTTAGTAAAGTTCCTTTAGTAAAGAAAGTGAGAAACATGATAGAATTCAAGGCAGGCAGGCATAAATGCAAGGAGAGTAGCAGGCATGCAGGGAGTAATACATGCAGGAGGCATGCAGGGAGTGTAGGAGCAGGGAGTGTAGCAGGCATGCAGGGAGTGTAGCAGGCATGCAGGAGGAGGGCTGAGGTTAGCAGGCATGCAGGGAGTGTAGTTGGTGGAGTGACTCTCAAGCTGATCCTAGTGGCATTAAAAGACCACAGAGAGAGCTTTGCTACCTGAAGTCCTTATGGAGGGGATTACCCTTCCAAACACTAACTCCTCCCTCTTTCCTCCTCCCTATCTTCTAGAAGCCAGCATTAGTCTTCAATACAGGTATGTAATACTGATTTAATTGTTAAAATTTTTTTTTTTAATATTTTTGTCTGGAACGGATTAATTGTATTTACATTAATTCTTATGGGGAATATTATTTCGGTTAAAGGCCATTTCGGTTTAAGGCCAAGCTTCTGGAACGGATTACGGCCTTTAACCAAGGGTCCACTGTATTTCTTACCTTAAATTGTGGGTAATGATGTTTGTGGATGATTGTAAAGAGAGTGGAGAGTTATGCTGTGGCCCTACTGGGCTGAGGTGGATGGTAGAGGTTCTGGTACTGAAGTCGATGGTTGTACTAGAGTGTCTAACTTTAAGTCATTCAGTCAGTCAAGTGATTCAGTAAGTCAGTCAAGTGATTCAGTAAGTCAGTCAAGTGATTCAGTAAGTCAGTCAAGTGATTCAGTAAGTCAGTCAAGTGATTCAGTAAGTCAGTCAAGTGATTCAGTAAGTCAGTCAAGTGATTCAGTAAGTCAGTCAAGTGATTCAGTAAGCCAGTCAAGTGATTCAGCCAAGTCAGTGAGTCATTCAGCCAAGTCAGTGAGTCATTCAGTCAAGTCAGTAAGTCATTCAGTTAAGTCATTCAGTCATTCAGTCAAGTCAGTAAGTCATTCAGTCAAGTCAGTAAGTCATTCAGTCAAGTCAGTAAGTCATTCAAGATTGTTCAACTGCCTCCCAGCATACATCAGGGGGATTACCAACAAACCCCTGGCTGTCTTCAAGCAGGCACTGGACAGGCACCTAAAGTCGGTGCCTGACCAGCCAGGCTGTGGTTCATACGTTGGACTGCGTGCGGCCAGCAGTAACAGCCTGGTTGATCAGGCTCTGGTCCAACATGAGGCCTGGTCACAGACCAGGCCACGGGGGCTTTGACCCCTGGAATTCTCTCCAGGTAAACCTCTTTTTATGTGTACAAAGATTTATCAAAATGCAATGAAAATGATAAAATGTATGTAAATAAACACAGCGAGCTTCCCGATTATTGTCGTCCTGCACGCGTATGAATCAAACTGAACGCTGGGAGGGATGCGTGGGTGGGTGAGGGTGGCTGGGGATAGCAGTAGGACTCCCCCACTGACTCAATGGTTTAACCCACCGCAGGCAACCGCGCGCTCAAATTTTTTTCCCCTCCAGCGAATCATGTAATATAAGTGTTACATCGTGTTAGATAAAAATGTGCCGCAATTCTTCAATCGTGTAATACCCAAAACGCGCAACATAAAGTCGTGCTTAATGAGGGTCTACTGTATTACATTGTAACAAGAGTTTAGGAGGATGGTAATATAAAATTGAGATTATCTTAAGGAAAATAGCATTGAGCATTTTTGAAAGTAATTTATAAAATGAGTATTTAGTTTAGGGTGAGTAGGGGGTTACATAATAGTAACATATTAGTAAAAATTGAAATTATCTTATAGGAAAATAATATTGAGCATTTTTGAAAGTAGCTTACAGTATGCGTATTTAGTTTAGGGTGAGTAGGTGGTTTTTGAGAAGAGTCTTAAATTGATTTTCAGACAAGGTTATCTTAGTATTTACTGGTAATGAATTCCAGATTCTGGGGCCCTTTATGTGCATAGAATTTTTACATAGGTTGATATGGACTCGGGGTATATAAAAAAGTGATCTGTGTCTTGTGTTGTGGTCATAGGTCCTATTAAAGTTGGTGAGGAGAATTTTGAGCGGAGGGTTTATATTAGAGTGTAGAGTTTTATGTATGTAGTAGGCACAAGAATAAGTGTTAATGTTCTTTACAGTGAGTAGTTTTAGGCTTTAGAATATTGGTGGAGTATGCTGTCTAGAGTGGGAATTTGTTATCATTCTGTCTGCAGCCTTTTGCTGGGTTATGAGTGGTCTGAGGTGATATAATGTTGTTGATCCCCATGCACAGATTCCATAGGTGAGATAAGGGTAGATAAGTGAATGATATAATGCAAGGAGAGCTGATTGAGGCACATAATAGCGTATCTTTGATAATATGCCTACTGTCTTTGAGATTTTCTTGGAAATTTGTTGTATCTGTGTTTGGAATTTAAGGCTACTGTCAAGGTGGATTCCTAGGAATTTTCCCTCTGAGTCTTGTGATGGGTGAACCATTGAGCGTTATGTTAAGTGGAACATTTGTGGCTTTTGTTTCCAAACTGTATGAAGTAGGTCTTGTCAGTATTGAGAGTAAACTTGTTAGTCGTCATCCATGTTGATATTTTCTGTAATTCGGCATTAACAGTGTTGGCCAGTATGACTGGATTTGGGTGAGAGAAGACATATGTTGTGTCATCTGCAAATAATATGGGTTTGAGTAGCTGTGATGCATTAGGTAGGTCATTGATGTAAATGAGGAATAAGAGTGGACCCAGTACACTTCCTTGAAGGACTCCGACTGTAATTTGCTGTGTGGAAGAGTTCGCTCCATTTGTGTACACGTATTGGCTTCTGTTACTGAGGTATGACTTTATGTAGTTGAGCGAGTGCCCTCTTATACCACAGGGTGCTAGTTTTGTAAGCAGTAAATCATGATCGACTGTATCAAAAGCTTTGCGTAGATCAATGAAGATTCCCAGTGGAACTTCTTTCTTCTCAAGTGCGGTATATATTAACTCTAGCATCATCATTTGTACTTTTGTTGGTTCTGAATCCAAATTGACTGGGGTTGAGTATGTTGTGTGAGATGAGGTAAGAATAGATCTGTCTATGAATTAATTTTTCAAAGATTTTAGAGAGCAGTGGTAAATTAGATATTGGTCTATAATTATTCAAGTCTGTTTGATCACCTCCTTTATGAATCGGGGTGACCCTTGCTATTTTGAGAATTGATGGGAATGTGGAGGTTTCAATGGATTTATTGAAGAGTGTTGCAATAATTGGTGACAGTACCTGTGAAGCTTTTTTTGTACATAAAAGGTGGTAAGCTATTTATGTCTCCTGCCTTGTTTTTAAGGGTGTTGATTATGAGCGAGACTTCTATTTGGTTGGTAGGAGCTAGGAATAGCGTATTAGGGTAGGTGTTGGCGAGGTAGTCTGTTGGACGTGTGTTCGAGATTGGGATTTTACTCGCTAGATTCTTTCCTATGGTGGAGAAGAAAACATTAAGTCTGTTTGCTGTCTCAGTTGGTGAGAGTAGGGGTTCGTCTGTTTTTTATAATTTGATGGTATTGTTCTTGGATATCTTTTTATTTCCTAGAATTGCACCCATAAGTTAGCTTTAGTGCCATTAGGATTGCAAACAATTCAGTTTGCAGTGTAGACGCCCAGTTGTTAATTCTTATGCCTAGTTCAAAAAAATTATTATTGTTCTTAACTAGGGAGGTGGCAACAAGAGCAGATGCAGCCCTGCCAGAAGACTCCTGTTTAGATGGATCCATCAGTGTATATAACTTGAGATAACTTATTAGTACCAGCTAGGCGATAAATTTCTTCTTGAGCAGTTGCTTTAACAAGTGATTTAAGGAAGGGATTACTAGCAATGAGCTTCTTGGGAGGGACTTGCAGGTATGTGATATTAAATGAACACATCTTCCATGGAGGGGTGAAATGCTCTTGTTGTCTACATTGATACAATTAATGCAGGTTTTAAAACTTAATGTAATTGCATGTTTTCACAATCCATTTAGATCTGCGAGTATTTACTTCTGGACATTTAGTAAGATTCATTGTGACAGTGTCTGGTTCATTTCTTAACATTCTAATACCAAGTACAGTGTTAATCTCAACAATCCTATCACTGATACTAGTAATACCAAGCTCCTTCCTCATATTAAGAACCTTTGTAGATTTGGGACAGCCAAGAATAATTCTGAGAGCTTCATTTTGCATTAACTCCAAGGGTCGGAGAGAACTTTCTCTAGCTAATATCAACATGGGAGCAGCATAATCAAATAAGGACCTAATATAGGCTATGTACATCATTCTCGCAATTCTCACATTAGCACCATAGTTGGGGTTGTAGCCAGCAACAGCTTTAAGAGCATTTAGTCTATCTTTGCATTTTTTATTTAGTTGTGGTATAGTGGATTTGGTAAAGGGTACTATTTCAAGAGAATATATATATGGGGCCTAAAATAAATGGACAGCCAGTAAATATGATATAAAATTAATTTAGAAGTAAAATTTGATTTATAGCATAAAGTTTAAGCAAGTAATAGCACAAAAAAAAGTACACTGTATATGAGGTAGTTGGTACTAGCTAGTAAAAGTTAGTACAAAGACGTGGGAGTGATCATGTCAGAGGATCTCACCTTCAAGGACCATAACACCGTAGCTATCGCATCTGCTAGAAAAATGACAGGATGGATAATGAGAACCTTCAAAACCAGGGATACCAAGCCCATGTTGACACTTTTCAGGTCACTTGTTCTATCTAGGCTGGGATATTGCTGCACACTAACTGCACCTTTCAAGGCGGGTGAAATTCCTGACCTAGAAAATGTGCAGAGAACCTTCATGGCACGCATAACGGCGATAAACCACCTCATTTACTGGGAATGCTTGAAATTCCTATACCTGTACTCCCTAGAACGCAGGCGGGAGAGATACATTATTATATACACATGGAAAATTCTCGAGTGATTAGTACCAAACTTGCACACGAGAGTCACTCCCTACGAAAGCAAAAGACTCGGCAGGGGTGCCACTAGCACGTTGAGAGACAACACAATAAGTGTCAGGGGCCCAAGACTGTTCAACTGCCTCCCAACATACATCAAGGGGATTACCAACAAACCCCTGGTCTTCAAGCAGGCACTGGACAGGCACCTAAAGTCTGTACTTGACCAGCCAGGCTGTGGTTCGTACGTTGGACTGCGTGCGGCCAGTAGTAACAGCCTGGTTGATCAGACTCTGATCCAACATGAGGCCTGGTCACAGACCGGGCCGCAGGGGCGTTGACCCCTGGAACTCTCTCCAGGTATACTCCAGGTAATCTTATTTAGTTGTGGTATAGTGGATTTGTTAAAGGGTACATCTACACCAAGATATCTGTAAGTTTTAACGTAGCTAATGTTTTCACCCTGCAAATAAATAGATTATAACGTAATGAGCAATTCACAAGTCCACACCCGATCACAACCGTAATGAGTACTACATAGTAGTACGTACTTGGTGCAAATATTGAATTGTTGGGTCTCACACACACACACTGCAATGGATCATGGAGAGAGAAAATGTGGTTATGTTTTATTGGGTAACTTATTCATACAAAAAGTAAAGATTAATTGATAAAATAAGTTTTACAAAAGTTGAATAGTTGTATTATATTAAACATAACATTTAATATTAGTGTTGAAATTATTTATAAATTAAATTCTTTCCTTATAATGTCTTTTACTAATTTTTAATAATTACATAAAAACTTTAAAATTATTTAAAGTTTTTAAAATAAATTTATAAGAAAAATAAAAAACTTTTCACGGCGCCAAAAGTTACCTAATATGCTAAAGCATTATGGAATTTTTAACAACCTTTTATTAGGTTTAATAGTAGTACTATATAAATTTTTTTTAACTATTTGTGGGAATTTATTTGGTCCTCCAAAATATTCCACGGACGAGTTCACAGTAAATAAGCAATATAATCCCCTTGACACACAAACACAGGTCTTGGTGGCGAGTAATCAGGGACGACGAGATATGGCACTTATAAAGGTGCGATGAGGGCGGCGGCAGGCAGCAGGGAAGGTCAAGGCGTCACAGGAACGAACTTCAGTGATTTGTTGGTGAGGAGGTTACTTGATCAGTTTTCCGTTTAACCATGCGTTGAATTTCCTTATTGGGAGGTGAGATAGCTCAAATAGTGGGTTGTTGTTTTTAAATTTAGCAAGGCTGAAGAGGATTGCATCTGTTTTGATGATTTGATCAGTACAGCCGAACTGGAGTTTGAGTTGGTAGAGAAGTTGGTGGGCATTTTGTCACCCATCGATGCAGTGGTGAAGAACCTGACACCAGGTATGGAGTATGAGGTTTCCATAGTAGAGGTGTTGGAAGGTGAAGTCGATGATGGGTTCTCATTGGTGGGGAGTGACTGTCTCGACTGCCAGGGAGGCAGCTGATCCTCTCTACAGCTGCAACACCTACCAACCCTCCTCATCCTTCTACTTCTTCATCATCTTCTTCTTATGCTGCTGCAGTCCACAACTATCTTTCTACAGTTTCTGCACCATCCAAGCGGTCATCAGTCATTGAGGCAATAGTGATGACTGCTGTTTATTGTGCTAAAAATTTTGACAAAATTCATTACCCCACTCTCCTCAATGGCCTTTTGAAAGTCAATGACTTTGACACTTGTTTTTCCTGCTGACTTCTCTCTTCCAACTGATGCCTCCTCCCCTTCTTCTTCAGTGCCTGTCCCAGATGCTGCTATGTTTCCTCTTTCTTCACTTGCTACCTCTCACTCTGCCTCTTCCAATTACTCTGGGACTGTCCACTCTCAACCACCTTTCATCTCTTCTAAGTCTCCGCCTTGTCAAAGGACACGATCTAAAACTAAACAGAAAACAGCCACTACTTCTTCCACATCAAACACACACATGAGTACTGGTACCAGACAAAAACGCCGCCCATCCCCTTCCACTTTTGTACCCTTTACCAAATCCACTATACCACAACTAAATAAAAAATGCAAAGATAGACTAAATGCTCTTAAAGCTGTTGCTGGCTACAACCCCAACTATGGTGCTAATGTGAGAATTGCGAGAATGATGTACATAGCCTATATTAGGTCCTTATTTGATTATGCTGCTCCCATGTTGATATTAGCTAGAGAAAGTTCTCTCCGACCCTTGGAGTTAATGCAAAATGAAGCTCTCAGAATTATTCTTGGCTGTCCCAAATCTACAAAGGTTCTTAATATGAGGAAGGAGCTTGGTATTACTAGTATCAGTGATAGGATTGTTGAGATTAACACTGTACTTGGTATTAGAATGTTAAGAAATGAACCAGACACTGTCACAATGAATCTTACTAAATGTCTAGAAGTAAATACTCGCAGATCTAAATGGATTGTGAAAACATGCAATTACATTAAGTTTTAAAACCTGCATGAATTGTATCAATGTAGACAACAAGAGCATTTCACCCCTCCATGGAAGATGTGTTCATTTAATATCACATACCTGCAAGTCCCTCCCAAGAAGCTCATTGCTAGTAATCCCTTCCTTAAATCACTTGTTAAAGCAACTGCTCAAGAAGAAATTTATCGCCTAGCTGGTACTAATAAGTTATCTCAAGTTATATACTACACTGATGGATCCATCTAAACAGGAGTCTTCTGGCAGGGCTGCATCTGCTCTTGTTGCCACCTCCCTAGTTAAGAACAATAATAATTTTTTTGAACTAGGCATAAGAATTAACAACTGGGCGTCTACACTGCAAACTGAATTGTTTGCAATCCTAATGGCACTAAAGCTAACTTATGGGTGCAATTCTAGGAAATAAAAAGATATCCAAGAACAATACCATCAAATTATAAAAAACAGACGAACCCCTACTCTCACCAACTGAGACAGCAAACAGACTTAATGTTTTCTTCTCCACCATAGGAAAGAATCTAGCGAGTAAAATCCCAATCTCGAACACACGTCCAACAGACTACCTCGCCAACACCTACCCTAATACGCTATTCCTAGCTCCTACCAACCAAATAGAAGTCTCGCTCATAATCAACACCCTTAAAAACAAGGCAGGAGACATAAATAGCTTACCACCTTTTATGTACAAAAAAAGCTTCACAGGTACTGTCACCAATTATTGCAACACTCTTCAATAAATCCATTGAAACCTCCACATTCCCATCAATTCTCAAAATAGCAAGAGTCACCCCGATTCATAAAGGAGGTGATCAAACAGACTTGAATAATTATAGACCAATATCTAATTTACCACTGCTCTCTAAAATCTTTGAAAAATTAATTCATAGACAGATCTATTCTTACCTCATCTCACACAACATACTCAACCCCAGTCAATTTGGATTCAGAACCAACAAAAGTACAAATGATGATGCTAGAGTTAATATATACCGCACTTGAGAAGAAAGAAGTTCCACTGGGAATCTTCATTGATCTACGCAAAGCTTTTGATACAGTCGATCATGATTTACTGACTACGCATGCGTCAGACCTGTGTGTTGGTTCGTTCTTCATTCCTACGTATTATGTGTACCAACAACCACATATTAAGGATACTTATTAACATTGGAAAGTTTATCAAGTATAACTTTTCGGGAAAATACCAATATTTTCCACACTGCGGCCGGGCAGAGTTCGTTGTTAGACGATTCAAATTGCATCATTCTTCAGGAGGAGCTTCCATCCTTCTCTGGACTGAACAGCTGTTCTCCTGGTAGGCCTGATCACACTTTCTTCCTCTGGTTTTCCATGGTCAGCGTCGTCTTCAATATCACTCACGTCACTTTCCCTTAGATTTTCGTTCACATTTAATTGAACTCCCTTTAATTCTAAGGGGATTAACTTATTAATAGTGTGTAAACTCTCTTGGCCGCGACACAACACTTTGACATTCCTGACAACACCCTGAGCGTCTGGGTATAATGTTACTACCTTGCCCAGAGGCCACAATGTTCGAGGTTGTTCAGTATCAATTAACACAATGTCACCCAGTTGAATATTCTGTTGATTCGCCGCTTCTGACGCACCATAAAAGTGTTCACGTAGTGTAAGAAGATACTCTTTACGATATACATTAGACCAGTGATTAATTGCTTTATTTAACATCTTGAATTTATCGCTTAACACTGTCACACTATTGTAATTCCTCAGGATTATCTCTATAGATAGGTGCAGCTTCCAGTTTCCGCCCACATATTAAGTGAGAAGGAGACATTATGTCTACATTGGGAGCATCAATCATGTACGAGAGCGGACGATTATTTATCCGATTCTCTGCCTCCACCAATACTGCACGGAATTCCTCCAAGTTAATTCGTTTCCGGTGTAGTACTTAACGCAGATACCTCTTCACTGTACCTATTAATCTTTCGTACAATCCCCCTTGCCAGGGGGCCCTGGGAATTATAAACTTCCAGCCACACCCTCGCTGATTTAGCAGAGATTGTACATCATTACTCTCATTTAATTCCTTCAAATGTTGCGCCCCCACTACAAAGTTAGTGGCATTATCTGAAATCATCAGTCTCGGACAGGATCTCCTAGCTCCAAATTTCCGTAACAGCTGTATGAAATGTTCTGCAGACAAATCCTGCGTCACTTTTAAATGAACTGCCCTTGTAGCGGTACAAGTAAATAAACATACATACACTTTTAAAAGGAACACCATCTGCAGTACCCATTAAAATGATTGGACCACTATAATCCACCCCTGTTACATCAAATGGCTTTACTAACTGCACTCGTTCCTAGGGCAATGGTGGAGGTCCTGGATACATATAGGTTCTGGCATCCACACGACGACACACTACACATGTCTTGATGACCCTCTTCACACTCTGTCGTCCTTAAGGGATCCAGAAAGTTTCCCTAATGTAATTTACGGTATCTTGTACTCCACCATGCATTACACAATTAAAGTTGTCAGATGATGAGTTTTGGGCAGTAAGATAGGGTGTTTAGCATATTCATCCAATTAAGCATTTTGCAACCTACCTCTGCACCTGATTACATCATCCTACCATCCTGTTCATGGATGGTAAGCATTGAGTGATAAGTTTTTCTGGGTTTCTGCATTGTTTTTATGATTTATATGTTTTCTTAAGTAGGGAAAATTTTTGTTAACCTTTGTTATTGTTTTGCCAAGCACAGTTAGTGCTTATATTTTAAGTTATCACTCTGTCTTCTGTCTCCGTATTGTCATGTGTTTTGTAATTGTTTTTTTCAATAAAATATAAAAAAAAAAAAAAATTCTCGATTATTGAACCTTTCCCATTTTTCCTTCCCTTATCAATTTAATCTCCTCTCCATAGATTTCTCCTTGTACTCTCTGTAACCAGTATTTCAGAGGATGTGGGAAATCATATGATATATTCATCTTGTTTATGAAGTTAAACACCAACTTCGTGACATTAATCAGTTTTGGTAAAGATGAATATCTGTTTATATCAATGACTAAGGAGGGATCAATGACTGGAGCGGTGCTCACAGTAATTTCAACAGGAGCAATATGCGCCTTTTGAACAGGCCAATTAACTTTATCCACCAGCCAACTGGGTCCTTTAAACCACGATAAAGTCTTCACAAATTTCGCATAAGTCAACCCACGAGACAAGAAGTCAGCTGGATTCTCCCCCCCCCGGGTATATGATTAAAGGTTAACTTATGCTGGCCCAAACTATCATATTTCTCTTGCATATGGTTAATTTCTGCAACTCTATTTTGCACGTACATGATCTTGCTGTTCCCATTACGAATCCACTGCAAGAATACCCCATTATCAGACCAATTATGATGTCGCTAATATTTATCTCCGGCAATTTACTCCGTATATAATTAGCTAATTTGACACCCACATAAATAGCTGTTAATTCCAACTGAGGTAAGGTACGTAATGTAATTGGAGTCACTTTAGCTTTAGACATGACAAGAGAAATGTCTTTATCACATTAAAGATAAGTGACTGCTCCGTATGCCAATTTATAAGCATCGCAAAAAATGTGGAGTAAGTATATTAGTCCCTTCTTGACTCGCCACTTGACACGGGAACTCCAACATTGGACAATAATTTCCCTGTATTGTAAGAGGTGCCACTAAGCCTAGTGGATCGAAGCATTTTGAAACTTCTGTGGGGAATTGTGGGAGATTGTCTACCTGGGACACCGCCACTTGCAATAAACAATCTCCCAGGGAGATGACCGACTAGTTTAATTTTACCGCAGTCATTCCCCTAAGGTATGTGAGAAAATTTACCCACTTCTGGTCGCACCCAAGGGGTACCTTCGATATTCTCACGTTAGCCCACTGCACTCTGGACCAGTATAAATAAATTTGAAGGGATTATAATAAGAAGTATGGTATGATTAAATTTTAGTGGACTGTATGGTTACTATGTGACTGATCAAGTAGAAGGAAAGAGAGAGAACACACAATTAATTTAACATGACCATCACTCACCCATTAACAGCATCCTGGATGTGCATTGTAGATCGTTGACCTAGCTAAGGTACAGGCTCTCTCTCACTCGTCATTGGGACCCTTCATGAGATTATTTTAGACTTTCCCTGCGATCCCCGTTGGGGAGGGGAACACTGCTTATTCACCCAATGGCTTCCTCAAACCGTGTGAAGATCAAACCATTGCATGGGACCATCAATGATTCATCTAAGCTAGCACTGGCAGCTGCCGTCAGCGGCAGTCTGCATGTTAAATTCACTGCTATACTGACACTCCAAGATGCCTTCATTGTCGTCTGTATAGATGACTCTGAGGCTGAGAAACTACTTACCAACGATGCTACCACCATGCTACAAGACCGAGGATTCCAAGTTTGGACTTCCCCAGCTCTGAAGGCCAAGAGGACTGTGTTCCTCAAACGCCTTGATTCACTTATCACTGCTCAAGATACCGATGAAATCAAGTCATCAATCCAACACCAGAACCCTTGGGCAAAGGTGGACTTTGTTCATAAAATACCTAATGCTTCCTCCATGCTGAAGGTGACCTTCAGTGACGTCACCATGGCAGACAAAGCCCTCACTGACGGACTTGCTATCCACTATTTCTACATCAACGCAGCATTCATCGAAGCAGAAAGATACGAGTACATCCCTCAGTGTTATAACTGCTACTCATACTCTCACACCACCAAAGACTGTCCCACCAGGGACAAGAAATTCTGTGCTACATGTGGCAAAGAAGGACACGACTTCAAATCCTGCACCACCACCACTTCACTCAAATGTCTGAACTGCGAGACTGATCATCATACTCTCGCTGCCTAGTGCCCTGCTAGACGAGATATCCTCAAGAAACAATTTGACCAACAAACAAAACCTACTGCTCAAGCAACAACATATGCTGCCATCACTAAGCTACAAGCAGACACCACCAAGGTTCTCCAGGCCACCCAGGCTACCTCCACCAACCCTGCATCACCACTATTACTGCCAGTGGGCGACTCCACCAAAATTCTTTATTGCATTATATACGCCCATGTACACAATGTGGCTGCACCTGGATCATTTAATAACACCATTAATGAACTGTTCAAACTCAACAACATGCCCAGCTTCACATTCCCAGCTTCTCCACCATCGTCTGACATTTTAAAGTCCACTTCAAACATTGTCACCATCGAGATGGACCCACCGCCACCACCTCTCACCTCTGAGACGACACCACCACCACCTCCCGCCAATGAGACGGACCAATCAGAAGCCGCCCAGCCAGGACCTGCACCCGCCACCACTACTGCTCAATCCACCACCAAACCTACCTCTCCAGCCTCCACCAACAACTCCACCACCACCAAACTAACTACTCCAGCCACCACCAAAACACTTAGAACATCCAAACAATATCGGTACATGCAGTACAATAACGTCAAATTTTATACCACAAAACAATTCGACACAACGATGTCATACCCAGACCTTGCTCAACGACTCCGGGATGGGACTGTTGAGTTCACCCGCCTCAAGAACATACCTGATACCTTAGAAGACATAGTCCACGTCCTGCAGACAAGAGCTACAACAGACCCATCAGTGCCTGTATCGCAACACAACTCTCAAGAACAAAATTCAATGATCTCTGCTCTGGCTCTGCTGAGTAAACTCCACTGTTACGACAAAATTCCCCAGCACTTTGCTATTTAGCTAAAGCTGGGGTGTGGCTCCAATCGACCCTAATACAGCTGCCTTCTGTGCCTCTCCCACCGCCGCCTGCCAGCCTCCTGCAGTACACTACACCGCCTCATCAGCTGATACAACTCGTCTCAGCATCACACACACCTATCAACAACGCCTGCAGTTTATCTGCACATGTCGCCCAGAGTGGACGTGCCACTCACCTGTACATTCCCTCCTCCTACCCGTCCCAAACCTTTTCCCATATTTCTATCCTTACCCATCCTTCTTCCATCCCCATCTTACCGACGCTCAGGTCAATCCAGCTCCAGCAGCTAAGATACATCTACTGAGCGTAACAATCCTATAGGCCGATAACTGACTGTTACAAAAAGTGAGTACTTAGCTGTAGGTGAGGGAGTCACTTCGTTTGTTGGTGTTCTCCCGTGGTCTTGCTCGATAACGATGGTAAGGGTTGTCCCGCGAGTCAAGGAAGATTAATTTCCTTGAGCTCTTTTAGCCCACGGACCGGGCGTTATTTAACATGTGGTTGGTCGGGGTAGCGATTCATATCCTCTCGCTATCATCCCCTTATTACAGTTCATATGTATAACTTTACACACTATGTATATATTGGCTTAATGCCCCATTAGTTTGTACACATTCACCGTCTCGATACATGTATTTCGAGTCGATAAGTTGAGATAATGTTAGTTCATCCTCTCCACATTCAATATGGCGCTCTGGGCATAGCGTCACAACGCCAGACCCGCCGGTACACTCGCTCCCAATTATTTACAACTCTGTTTCACTATATTCACCATTTCACAATATTCATTGAGCATATTTCAGTCTCTTCTAATACGAAAACCACCCGGAATCCGGGTTTACGACTGTATCCCGTCGTATGGTCGCGCCACTGCAGTTCAAATTAGGCTTACACCGGCGCCCTCTCGCTGACACCATTCACTATATTTCGCCAATTACTACCATATTAATGACTGCTCCCCCCTCTCTCTCACTGCCCAGCCTACTTGAATCGCGTCCTGCACCACCTAATACGATGGTTCTAATCTCACGTCTACACAACGTGGAACCACCAGCAACACATTAAAGATATCTATTCATATTGGAAAGTTTATCAATTACAACTTTCGGAAAATACCAATATTTTCCACAACTTCAGCAAGTAGGACTCTCTTAGTTAATTTATTGGGCATACTATAATTATTAGGCTTTAACAATAACAAGTCCCTCTCAGTATCCAAAGTCAGTCCCAATACATTGCTACACCCAGATCCTCCATCTCCGGGATTGTCTTTACTTATTTGGTCCTTTAGCCTGGACGAATTACTGTTCCACTCCCTGAGAGGCATATATGCACCCTGCATTATGCCATTAGCCCCTTCTTATATCCTCATTAGCTCCTCTTCAGTTGACGTCACACCCAGGAAATTGTCCATATAGAATTGTTTACCCATTATTTCACTCAATGGACTACCTGTACGTTTAAGATGTGCATTAATTGTCACCTGAAGTAGGAATGGACTGGAAGTAGCTGCCAAACAAAACACTTCTGAATCGGAAGGTTTTCAGCGGACTAAGTAGATTGCTAGGATCCTCTGGCCACAGGAATTGTGTGTAATCCAGATCCGTTTCTTGCAATCCCACTCTCAGGAAAGCTTTACTTATGTCTGCCGTAAAGGCATAATTCTTAACTCTGAAATTTAATAATACATCTCCCAATTTTCTCATCAGCGACAGATCTGTCATCAAACAATCATTCAAACTAGGTACATTTTTATTACCACTGGCACTACAATTAAACACAATCCTCAGAGGAGTGGTTTTCGAATCCTTCTTCACTCCGTGATGTGGCAAGTAGTAGCCATGAATCTTGGCTTGCTCAGGGGGTACCTCCTCTATGAACTGATTGATTAATTGTTCATTAATTATCCCATTATAAGCAGTCAACAATTCCGGTTTCTTACTCAGTTAGTGGAGCTGGGCCTTTAATTGTCCATACGCCATCTGGTAATTAGTAGGTAATTCTGGATGGTTCAGCTTCCATGGGAGTCGCACCCAGTACTGTCCAGACTCAAATTTAACATCCTTCAGGTATTGTTCCAGAGTGAAGGAATCATCTGGACTTTCTTCTATTACATTGATCCCGATGCTGTCCAGTTCCCACAATTTATGCACTGGCTCAACAGCGTTCTCTACAGAAGAATATTTGCACTGGGGTGACATTCCATGAGTAAGACACACCGTGACTGTATTTATGGCTTCCTCCAGTCATTCATTACTGTGAGGAAGCCTGCAATAAATTACATGGCCTGCACCAGTGTTGAGAAGAGTGACACCACATTTCTTCATCATATTATTACAGACCATTCTCGAAAAATACCCTGACTTTGCTCACTGTAAATAAAGCATTGCCACGTGTGTGTGTATGTGTGTGAATGACTGTGTGTGAGTTGCCATTTTGTCCTAGGCACATGTCGATTGAAAACTGGGCCGGTTGTATGTGCATGTGTACTCACCTAATTGTAGTTACAGGGGTCGAGACTCAGCTCCTGGCCCCGCCTCTTCGCTGTCCGCTACTGGGTCTCTGCTCTCCTTGCTCCATGAGCTTTATCATACCTTGTCTTAAAACTATGTAAGGTTCCCACCTCCACTATATCATTCGCTAGACTATTCCACTTCCTAACTACTCTATGGCTGAAGAATTGCTTCCTAACATCCCTTCGACTCATCTAAGTCTTCAGCTTCCAGTTGTGTCCCCTTGTTTCTGTGTTCCCTCTCTGGAACATCCTGTCACTATCTACCTTGTCAATTCCCCGCAGTATTTTGTATGTCGTTATCATGTCTCCTTTAACCCTTCTGTCCTCCAGTGTTGTTAGTCCTATTTCCCTCAACCTTTCTTCATAGGGCAGTCCCCTGAGTTGTGGAACTAGCCTTGTCAATTGGCCACCCAGCTCTTGACGGGTGCGGGTGTGCTGTTCCCTGGGCTGCCACCTAGCGGTGATCAACGACAACTTCATTTTCTGTAAACATGGCGACGGCGAGCAGACGCAGGATTAACACAGTCTGTATAGATATGGTGACTGGGGCTTTGCAACCGGCTACTGGGGCTACAGTTCTGCCAAACATATTAAGAGACGTTTATGGTTTGGAGACTGCAGATTTGTAAAACTCTTAACGGCTGAGGTGTACGAAAGGACTGTCGATTGCCATCAAGACAGAGTCTATATGGTACATTCTGGCCTACAAGTACGACTGAAGGACATGTCGCATACTTACACTTGGATCAGGGTTAAGAATGTGCCGCTTGAATCGGACTCAGTGGACATCAGCCAAGTATTTGGAGCTTACGGCATTGTGCATGCTGCCATGCCCGGGAAGTGGAGCGAGGGTCCGATGGTGGGCATTTTTGAGGGGACATACTCACTGAAAATGACATTACACAGGCCGATTCCATCTTACGTCGTACTGCCAGAATTTAGGACTCAGCTATACGTGACGTACATAGGACAGCGAAGGACCTGCAGGTTGTGCGGGGCATACGAGCATGTGGCTGCTGACTGCATGTGGAGGACGGGATAACGGGTGGATACTGGACGACGAGACCTGGAAGTAAGGATTGTTGATGGATCGCAGGTGTGTCATACGTTGCCAAAGGTGTCTGTACAGGAGGCTGCTGCTGGTGGCGAGATGCACCCAGGCAACGGCGAGGATTCCCCCTTTTGGGGGAGGTATTCGGAGATATTGGACGACCCTGCCAGTACTTAGTGTGGAGGCATGTGAAGGTTTGGATGCGGCAGTGAGTGTCGTGGATGAGTTGGTGAGTAGCAGTGTTGAGCAGCAGTCTTTAGTCAGAGAGCATGTATCGGTTGAGGTGCATCGGCAAGAGAGCGACGAGAGGGATGATAGTATGGAAGCGGTGCCTGGATCGAGGAAGCGGTCGGGCACAGTGAGTGATAGTGAAGATGTATTGACCTCAGCACAGAGGACAGGTAAAAAGTCGATGGTGGAGGTGGCGAGAAAGGACCTGGGAGTTTTGCATGATAGAGAAAGGTCAAGGGTGGGAGGCAGTTGAGTAAAACAGGAGGTAAAGGAAGGCGGTCTCGCAGCCTCCACCGCGCCTAAGGGCAAACCTCACAATTGTTTTCAAGTGTCTAACATTAAACGTAAATGGTCTGCAGGAGGAAATTAAAAGGGCATGGGTAGAATGCACATTGAGGAGGTATGGTGTGAATGTAGTCTTTTTACAAAAACATAATTTTTGGTGTGGAAGTGAGTTGCAGTTGAAGGGATATAAGGTGTATGCTGGTTCATCGGGAAATTAAAGGGTGGGGTGGGGTAGCAGCGCAGACTCTAGCCCTTTTAAATTATATGCTTGGGAAGAGTGTGGGGGGTGGATAGTGAGGGTAGAGGGAGTGAGGTGGAGGCGGGTATGTTTCATGGGTGTATACATGCCGGCAGAACATTCAAGGAAGGTGAAGGTGGAATTTGTAAGGGATGTAATGATATATGCTTTCAGGGGTTTACCTGGGGTGTCGATAGTTGGGGGATTTAACTGCATATTCGGGAGAGGATGTTGAGCCTAGGGGGCGGGTGTGTGTTGGTTGAACTGAGGGATTTATTAAGAAGTGCGGGGTTGGGGATGTAGTTGGGGTAGGGGTTCCGGGAGCATACTTTTGTTAGGAGGGTTATGGGGCTAGGTTAGATAGGATTTATGTTTCCGGGTCTGTTGTGGTGGGTAGGATTAGTTATTTGGATGTGGGTTTTCTGATCACAGGGGGTGTTGGCTGAGGTAGATTGGTCAGGAGTAGCTAAGTGGTATAGGGGATATTGGAAATGAATGTTAAGTTGTTATCGGGTGAGGATAAAAGGGTTGAGTTTGCGGATGGTGGGGTAGGTTATGGGAACGAGGGCGTAGGGAGGAAGATTTGGTGGGTTGGTGGTGTCAGTGGGAAAACCACGCATACGAATGTTTTATCAGAGATTGGGAAAGGAGGAGGCGGAATGGCGATATGGAATGCAATGATATTTAGAAGGCCTGCTACAGAGTTGTTATGTAAGAGGGATATGCAGTTACGGGGAGATTAGGGAATTGAAGAATAGGTTGATAGAAATACAGAATGAGAGGTTTGGGGAGTGTAGGATGAAGGGGTATAGATGATGTTTTGTGGGATAAACCCTCAAAATATGTGTTAGGTCAATGTAGAGTGGTAGGGAGAGAAGGACAATGGAATATGTGGAAGTAGAGGAAAGTGCAGATGGTTATGAGCCGGAATGAATATTTGAGGAACAGAGGCGATAGGGGTGTACGTGGACAAGTGGTTTCAGAGGTACCTGAGTAGTGTGGATGTGAGTTGAAGGCTTGTAATATTCTTACAGAGGGTATTGTGGGGAGGTTAGAGGAGGGGGATAGGGAGGGTATGGGGGGGTAATCAGCAACGAGGAGGTATAGGAGGCAGTGAGTGGGCTTAGTAAAGGCAAAGCTCCTGGAATAGATGGGTTGGCAAATGAGTTTTATAGGGAACACTGGGATAGTATGAGAGGTTGTGTGGTGGAAGTGATGAATCGGATGAAGAGGGATAGGAGGATGGGGAAAGGGATGGGGATGGGTGTAATGGTCTTGGTGAAAAAGGGAAATGTAGGTAATATGTTGAGTAATTACAGGCCACTGATGCTCATGAATGCAGACTATAAGATCTTTGCAAAAATATTGGGAAATAGATTGAAAAGGGTGCTTGAGAAGGTGATTGCAGGGGGGCAGGGGGGGATCCCGGGTAGAGGGGTGCTTAAGGGACATGAGAGGATTAAGGGGTTTTAGATAGTGGTAGGGAGAGGCATCTTAGCGTTGGACTGGAAAGGGGTATGACAGTGTGGAACGTGAGGTGTTGTTTGAGGTGATGAGGAGACAGGGTTTCGGGGAGGAGGTAGTGGATTGGGTTCGGGCATTATATGTAGGTGCTTGCGTTAGAATACAGGTGAATGGCAGGCTTGGGGGTGTGGTGGAGATGGATAGGGGTCTGGGACAGGGTTGTCCCATGTCACAGATTCTCTTTGCATGCGTGCAAGATCCATTCTATAGATTAGTGGACGGTGGGGTACAGGGAGGGGGGGAGGCGGGATATAGGGTGTCGTGGGTTATGTTGATGACACCATGGTGCTATTAGGGAATGTGGTTGGTTTGGAGACGGTTCGGAGGTGTTTACAAACTTTTTGCGAAGCCACTGGGATGAGGGTGAATGGTGCGAAGTCGAAAATGTTAGAGGTAGGATCCTGGGTGGGGGGGAGCTTGGGTCAGGGGTATGGGTGGTTCGTGGTGGATAGCATCACTATCTGTGGAATTGTATACATGAGGGATAGGAATCAGACGAGAGAGGTGAATTCAGGTCGAGTGGGCAAAGGGCTAGGTTGTGTATGTCTGCATGGAGGCCGAGTGATCTCACTTTGCGACAGAGGGTACTTGCTGTCAACACATTGGTCTACAGTAGGATTTGGTATGTTGCTGGCGTGTACCCACTGTTGCAGGTGGATGTGAAAGAGCTGGAGCGTAGAGTATTCAAGTATATCTGGGCGTATGGGAGTTAGGAACGAGGTAGGGAGGGGTGGTTTGGGTTTAATTTGGTTGGAGCGGAGACTGGTGTGTTTGTATGTGAGACGGTGCTTGGTGAGGAGAGGGGCTTGGGGGAAAGGATGAGGGTGGGGTGGGGGCGATTGAGGGAGGTGAGTGAATGGTGGGGGGAAAGGATTTAGATTACTGTAGGGATTTGTTGAGGAATTTATTGGTAATTAAGGAACCACATAAATTGAAGGTGAATGGGATGATGGGTCTTGGTGTGGAGGCTAAGGTAGTAGAAGGTGCGGCGGTTTTTCCAGTATATGATTAGGTTCGGATATGGAGGGTTTTGGAGGACTTAGGTTACGTGCAAGAGATCGGGAACAGATGTACAGATTTTTACATGGGCGGTAGCATCCAGGGCGGTATTATTCAGTATGGGTTGGTACAGGAGGGCAGGTGTGAGGTGTGGTATGTTGGAAACCGTCTTGCATGTGATATATTTCTGTGAAGCTTTGGGGCGAGGGAGTGGATGGGGGGTGGTATGCAAACTTGGGGGAGGGGGATACAGTTGTTGAGGGCACTGTACCTGGATTTGGGAGGAGTGGATGGCAGGGTTAGGAGAGGCCTAATGATTGTTTGGTTGATTTTGTGTGTGGGTCATGGAGACTGAGGGAGGTGGGAATAAGGGAAAGAATTAGGGGATTGGCGCGGTAATGTACCGTACGAAATGTAGAAACAGGCAGGTGTATGGGAGGGATTGGGATAAGGATTTTAGTTCGGCTTATAGGAATTTCCGGGTGGAGAGTTATTAATGGGGGTTGTAGGGATTTAAGGGGCTTGGCTCTGTGACTTGCTTGGGAATGTAAGGTTGTGGCTTTGGTATGGCCAGAATGTTGCTTGTGATTGACTGAAATTGGTACAGTTGGGGGGTTTGGTGGGTGGGGACAGATGACCTTTATACTGGGGTGACGGGAGACAGATGGGTTTGGTGTATGTTGTGATCGAGTGGGGAGTGGATTTGGGTGTATGGGTATTAAGGGGGTTTGTATGGGGAAGAGTAAGGTTTGTCCTGTTCTGTGCTGGGTGTTAAGTTATGTGTAGTGTGTTGATGTGGAGTGTTGTTAATTAAGTTTGTGTATGGTCTGAGGTACTGAAACCGGTTGATGGGTCTGTGGACTTCTGGCAGATTCAAGACTTGGTGATGTTAGAGGACTCAAATTTTTGGGTTCCGTCAAATGAATTTCTACTTTTCGTATATTTTTTTCTTGTACATGGGATGGCAAGGTTTTGAATTATCATGTGAAGTGGAACTGTGAACAATGAAAAGGTCATGGTGGACAGGTGGATCAATTTGGGTGAGTGGTATGGAGTGCATGTCATTTGTATGCGTAGATAATATATAGGCCTGTGTGAGGAATACTATAGAATTTTGAAAATGTATTGTTTGGTGTACGACATTACTGTACCAGTGATGTGGAGTGGTAATGGCTGGAGTCATTATATTGGAGTGGACAGATATGGTACACGGTCAGGCTACAGTGGTGATTTACGCTTTCTGTATTTATTTGTACATTCATCCTGATGTATTAGGGTCACATGTAGTTTGTTGGATAATGACTCTGGTTAAATGTAATTGGTGCATATAATTGTATGCACATAGTGGTTGGGGGATAGGACTTTATTGTTCTTAAATTGTTTTACTGGAGATTGATTATTGTATGTTTTGTATTGAATTTTGTAATTATTTGCATTAGTGATTGCGATCACTGTTATTTATGGAGATGTTTTTGTAATCCTGTTTAAAACCAATAAAAATGAAAAAAAAAAAAAAAACTAGCCTTGTCGTAAACCTTTGCACTTTCTCTAATTTCTTGACATGCTTGACCAGGTGTGGGTTCCAGACTGGTGCTGCATACTCTAGTATGGGCCTGACGTACACGGTGTACAGTGTCTTGAACGATTCCTTGTTAAGGTACCGGAACGCTAATTTTAGGTTTGCCAGTCGCCCATAGCTGCCGCGTTATCTGGTTGATGTGTTTTCCGGAGACGTGTTGGCGTTATACTCATCCCAAGGTCTTTCTACTTTGAAGAGATTTGTAGCCTTTGTCCACCTAGCCTGTACTCTGTCAGCGGTCTTTTGCCCTTCTCCGATCTTCATGACTTTGCATTTGGTGGGTTACAATTGAGAAAGTGCTGACCAGATGTCAAGCTTGTCCAGGTCTCTTTGAAGTCCTGCTTGGTCTTTATCCGATGTGATTCCCCAAATTTCACATCATCTGCGAACAGAGACACTTTGAGTCTATCCCGTCCGTCATGTCATTCACATATACCAAGAATAGCACTGGTCCTAGGACTGACCCCTCACCGCTGCACAGGCGCCCCCTGTGATACCCATCACGCCCCCATGACCCTTGTTGCCTCCCCGTTATGTAGTGTGTATGTGTATGTGTTAGTTACCATTTTGTCCTAGGCACATGTCGATTAGACACTAGGCCTGTTTATGTGTAAGAAACACTTTGAAATGTTTCCGCCCCACGGGAATTGAACCCGGGCCTTCCGTGCGTGAAGCGAGAGCTTTTCCACCAGGCTACCGGGCTCTGTGTACTCACCCAATTGTGGTTCAGGGGTCGAGACTCAGCCCTGGCCCCGCCCTTTGCTGTCCACTACTGGGCTCTGCTTTCCTGCTCCATGAGCTTTATCATACCTTGTCTTAAACTATGTATGTGTATGTGTGTGTGTTTAGTATGTTGTGTAGTATGTGTGTGTATTTTGTGTGTGTAGTATGTGTGTGTTAGTATGTGTGTGTGTGTAGTATTTTTGGTATGTATTTTGTGTGTGTAGTTGTTGTGTGTAGTATGTGTGTGGTGTAGTATGTGTGTGTGTAGTATGTATGTGTTTGTAGTATGTGTGTGTGTATATTGTGTGTGTAGTATTGTGTGTGTGTAGTATTTTGTGTGTGTGTAGCATCAATAACTCATTGATTGGCCACCCAGCTCTTACGGGGGTGTTTCCCCCGCACCTAGCGGGGATCAACAAACCATTTTCAGTAAACATGGCAGCAGAGCAGGATTAACACAGTCTGTATAATTTTAGAGGGGCTTGAACCCCTTTTCTGAGCACAGTTTTCCAAAATATTAAGGCCTTTTGGGGTTTGAGATCAGATTTGTATAGGGGGCGCCCAAAGGGAAAAGAGTTTGAAAAATTTTTAAACCGAGGGAAAAGGCTGCGACCGCCATCAAGAAGAGTCTATCGGCATTCCCCAAAGGCATGAAGGACATGTCGAAAATTCACTTGATCAGGGTTTTAAAAGCCCCTTTTAACGGGCTCGTGGACATCAGCCGATTTGAGCTTACCATTGGATTGTGCCCGGAAGTGGAGCGAGGGTCCATGGTGGGCATTTTAGGGGAAAAACCCCTGAAAATGAAAAACGAGGGCCCCCCCCGCACGCCCGAATTTTTGGGTCAGCTATAAAGAATGGACAGCAAGGGCCTGGGGGGGGCAAGGATGTGGCTGTGACTGCAGGAGGACGGACAACGGTGGGTATGGGCACGAGACCTGAAGTAAGGACGCACTAGGGGCCCAGGATCCATGCCTAAGGGGCCGGGAAATAGATTATGGAGCAGATTTTGAGGATCGCAAGGTGCACGGCCCAAAAGGGGTCTGTACAGGGGGCCTGGTGGGAGATGCACCCAAAAGGCGAATTTCCCCCTTTGGGGAGGTATTTGGGGGAATTGACCCCCTGCCGTACTTAGTGTGGAGGCATGAAGGTTTATGGGAGTGAGTGTGGTGGATGAGTTTGGAGCAGTGTTGACAGCAGTCTTTGTCTGGGCATGTTTTGGTGAGGGCACCAAAGAGCGACGGGGGATGATAAAAAGGGTGCCTGGATCAGGAAGGGCGGGAAATGAGGATAGTGAAAATGTTACCCAAAAAGAGGACAGGGGGAAAAAAGATGGTGGGGGGGAAAGGACCTGGGAGTTTTGATGAAAGAAAAGATCGGGTGGGAGGCAGTTGAGTAAAACAGGGGTACAGGGAAGGGGTCTCGCCCCC
>WNWK01029096.1:0-24738 GCA_009830355.1 Cherax destructor | reverse complement strand
AAAAATCCCTGTATATAAAAAATTTTTGGTTTTTTAGTATGTGAATATTTTTTGGAACTTTTTAAAATTTGTTTTTACATTATTTTTTTGGAAATAATGGAAAAATTTTAAAACTTCAAAAACCCTTTGGCGGTTAATTAAAATATGGGGTCCACTGTATACTTTGTAAATTACCTAGGATAAAAAAAAAAATTCCCCAAGGGGCCCCCCGACTAATCAAAAAAAACTAATTTCCGGACAAACTAAATCAGTTTTTATCTCTGTTTCTAACAAAATTTAAAAAACAAAACAAAGGCAGCTTCACCATCTCTGAAGTCTTAGCAAAAATCCTCCTGAAAACAGTAAACCCTACCATCATAGTCTCCTACTGATTCAACACAAGCACATCAATTGGAACCCCTCACAGGCCTTCTGTATTTCAACCTCCAGCAAAAAAGTAAACCCCTTTGTTATCCTCCCAAGTATTTGTTTTATCCCTTTTTCATGTATATTAGGTTCTCCTTTTGTATTACTACTACTACTTATTCACTACAAAAAAACCCAAAATTAAGGCACTTTATATATATATGCCCTGTGTCCATGTTTCGCTTTGGGCTTGAAAAGCTCCTGGGGGAAAAACGTTCCAAAAAAATGTCACTTTAGTTGCTTTTGCCCCCTTTTTTAACATATTGTCGGTAATTCAAAAAAAATTTTAAAATGTTTTTTTTAACAGTGAAAACAAATAAAGCCAAGGCAGTGCCCCTCATCAAATGCCCCCCTGCCCGTCAGCAGTGGGGCATTCTCCCCCAAAACTTCGGGGAACTTATTTTTTTAAAATGATTATTAAAACCCCCCCAATGCAAAACATTGCGGGGCCTATAAATACAATTTATGTATATATTTCAGACAATAGTATGTGACTAAGGTAGGTGAAAATGTTCCCCCGTCCCGGTTTTGTGACTATTTTAGTACTATTTCAGTGCCTAATATTAGTGTCAGAACAAAGTTGCTATGAAATCACAAAAAAAACTCAAATTTTAATTATCAGAACATAAAATTTTAAAAATTTAAAAAAAAAAAAAAAAGGATATGGAAAACTTCTAAAGGCCCGGGACTGCTTCATGTTGCTGTCAGGTGAAAGAAAGTCCAACGGGCCTTTTATCTCCCTATACGGGTAAAAAAAAAAAAAATTTTTTTAAAAATTTAGAGCGTTTGGGGGGGGAAAGTAATTACGTTTTGGGGGGTTAAGGGTTAATTTTTATTGTTTTTTTATGCAAAACCCAAAAATTTTTATTCTTAAACCTTCACCTTTACTACCTCACATTACTACTAAGTAAAATAAAAATTTATTAAAAAGTTAACCACTCTTATCTTGTCAAAATTTAAAAAGGGAGTTACATATTATGTGCTGGGGAAAATCTGCCCCAAATGCCTTGGCATGATGTGGCTTTCTTTTTTTAACAAATCAAAATTTAAATACACATTTAACCTTACAAAGAAAAAAAAAATTTTAAAAATTATCTTTATTTTTAAAAAAAAAAAACTAAAGTTTCTTTTTATCAATTTATTGTATATAGGAAAAAGGGTTACTAGCCCCCTTTCTCCCCCCCTGGTTTGTGCCTCTTATGACATGAAATGGGGGTTTTTACCCCATGGGATGGGGAAAAAAAAAAGAAAAAAATAAAGGGGGAACCCCCGAGTTTCCCAAACCCCCCCTACTAAACGACCCCGGGTTTTAAAAACCTTTTTTTTAACAAATTTTTTTCCCAAGTTCGAACGTGCGGGAAAAGTGTGCGTACCGGGCCCGTTGGGGCCGGCGCCTGGGCCTGCCCCCCCCGGCATTGAGTCAGTTTAGCTTTGTTTATCCTCCAGTGAACATTACTCTGCGTGCTCTTCCAAACATTTCACAATTAATTTGAGCTTTTTCATTAAGTGCGATTGTGAAATAAGCTACCATGGGTCCAAAGAAAGTTCTAGTGGTACTCTCTGGTAAAGAAAGTGAGAAACACAGACATGAAGAAGGGAAAATAGCACAAAAAATATTGCAGAGGTGTGAATTGCAGAGCTGCCAGATACTGTATATGGCAAAAACAAGTCAACTATTGCTTCTACCCTGGCAAAGAAAGGACAGATCAAGGAAGCTGTTTGCAAAGGTTTTGATATGCTCCAAAAAAAAGACCCCAAATAGTAAAAACAGGTTGAGAAGTTGTTGCTGGTGTGGATCAAGGATAAAGAGTTGAGGGTGACAATCATTTGTAAAAAACAAGCAGTTGCATGCTGATCTTGTAAAGAAATGCCGGGGAACCCAAAAAGGATTTTATGTTAGTGATTTTAAGGCCAGCAGAGCTGGTTTGACAGATTTAAAACATAGTGGCATACACAATGTGTTAAGGCATGTGAGGCTGCCAGTTCAGACAAATGGCTAAAATTTAATTTTGGAATTTCAGGACTACATAAAGACTGAAATTAAAACCCCAAACAAGTGCTCAATTGTGACGAACAGGCCTGTTTTGGAAGAAAATGCCCAACAGGACCTACATTACTCAGGGGGAAAAAGGCACTCAGAACACAAGCCTATGAAAGACAGGCTAACTCTCTTTTTTTGTTCTAACGCTGGGGGGGATTTTTGAAGCCTTACTGGTGTATCACTCAGAAAATCCAGTGTTCAAGAAACACAATTCCCAAGAATAGATTGTGTGTTGTGGAAAGCTAATCATATTGCATGGGTCACAAGGCAAATTTTAAAAGGTGGATCCATGAAAGTTTGGCCCAGGGGTAAAAAAACCCCCCGATAAAGCCAAATGCCTCCTGATATTGGAAATGTTCCTGCACATCCCCCAAACTAGTAGCCTTTGTGTAAGAACTTCAGTTTTATAAAAGTGAAGTTCTTGCCCCCCTAACACTAACTTTAACGATGCAGCCTGGTGAGAATGGGTATTACTTCAACATACTAAGATTGCTGTCGAATACAGGTATGTAATCCTTTCCAGAATTATATAACATGAGTTTGTAACTGGGGAGCTCCAACTGGACCAACAGTCTCATCATTCCCATTCCTAAGCCCAATCAAAAAAATTCATTTCGCCCAATATCTCTTACTAGCTGTTGTGTAAACATTTGAGAGGAAGATTCTTAATCGTCTCATGTACAGAATCAAACTTTTTTTGTCCCCGTTGTTTTGTTTCTTCCCATGGAAGAGTGCATCATTGCATAACCACCTTTCACCCTGCACACTGACAGCTCATACACTACCTTCCTTGACCTAACTGTTTTGATGTTGCCAACCAACATGTTATCATTAGTGAACTTGCCAGAATGGATGTGGAGGATGGCTTTCCCGCTGGATTAAAGGCTACCTGTCCAAACAGAAAGTCTTCTGTTCCAGGGCATAGAAGTATACCTAAAGACTTTGAATTAGAACCCCACAGGGAGGTGTGCCCAGTCCCACTCTATTCAATATTCTAATTAATGCCCCTTATGCTATGCCTACAGCCCCATTATATGATTAGTTTCGCTGATGATATAATGATTCACACAACGGATTCTCCAACACCCAAACATCCTTAACCATACTAGCCTCGTGTCAGACCTGGGGTTGATAATCTCTACTGATAAAACAAAGATACCAATAGGTGTCCTTTCTCGACAGAGAGGCACAGTTCGCCAGATCCAGTTGCATGATGGGTCTCTTCTAGAATATGTAAACAGATACAGATATTTGCTTTGAGGTCCCACTACTTGGACCTGATGTAACAAGACTTTTTCGTCAATACAAAAAGGCTGAGAGCACCTAGAGTTGTGGCAGGGTTCACCCCAGGTATGGGGCTAATTTAAAATTGTGAAAATGATGTACAGTGGACCCCCGAAACCCGGCCTAACCATTTCAGAAGGCTGCTTTTTGTGCCATTACCGAATGAATTTACCCTTAAGGAAAAAGTCAAGTAGGTTAGTCCATTTCAGACCCCCAAAAATGCACTTACAAAGGCACTTACAATATTATACAGTGGTACTGGTAACGATGATCCCCAACTCGCTTTATGAATTTATTTTTTTAAATGCTCTTGTAAGTGTATTTTTTTTGGGGGGCTAAAAGGACTAATTATTTTTTATTATTCTTTTGGGGATAAATTCGTTTGGTAATGTCACTTGAACAACATTCTGGAACGAAAAATATCGTTAACCGAGGTACACTGTACTTACATAATTGTCGATTCGGAAAATGAAACTCGGGGTCCATTATCTGTTTTTATTAGATCATTGGTTGATTATGCTGTGCCACTACTTGCTCTTGTGTCTGACTGAAGCTTGAGGGCTGGAAAACTGCAGAACGAAGCAATGAGGATCATTTTTGGATGCCCTCTACTGCCAAAATTTTAAATACAGTAGATCGTCATTTAGCACGATAGTTACGTTCCTGAAAGTCTAGATAATTAAAAGAACTTAGGGAAAAATAGGGTTACGTTCCTGGGAGTCCCCAAGCCAAAAAAAGTTTTTTTTTTTTTGGCCAACAGATCTTAAAAAAAAAGAATATGTAATTGTAGTTCATTATGTGTTATTATGTTGTTTTTACTGCTTAAAACTACAAATGTAACAGAAATAATAGTATTTACCTTAAATTGTGGGTGCTGGTGTTTGTGGATGATTGTGAAGAGAGTGGAGAGTGATGCTTGGCCCTACTGGGCTGAGATGGATGGTAGAGGTTCTGGAACTGAAGTCAATGGTTGTACTGTCTAACTTTAAGTCATTCAGTAAGTCAGTCAAGTCATTCAGTAAGTCAGTCAAGTCATTCAGTAAGTCATTCAGTAAGTCAGTCAAGTCATTCAGTAAGTCATTCAGTCAAGTCATTCAGTAAGTCATTCAGTCAAGTCATTCAGTAAGTCATTCAGTAAGTCATTCAGTCAAGTCATTCAGTAAGTCAGTCAAGTCATTCAGTAAGTCAGTCAAGTCATTCAGTAAGTCACTGAGTAAGTCAGTCAAGCCATTGAGTAAGTCAGTTAAGCTATTGAGTACAGTCAAACCACTGAGTAAGTCAGTCAAGCCATTGAGTAAGTCAGTAAGCCATTCAGTAAGTCACTCAAGTCATTCAGTAAGTTTACCTGGAGAGAATTCAGGGGTCAACGCCCCTGCGGCCCGGTATGTGACCAGGCCTCATGTTGGACCAGAGCCTGATCAACCAGGCTGTTACTGCTGGCCGCATGCAGTCGAGCGTCGAACCAAAGCCTGGCTGGTCAGGTACCGACTTTAGGTGCCTGTCCAGTGCCTGCTTGAAGACAGCCAGGGGTTTGTTGGTAATCCCCTGATGTACGCTGGGAGGCAGTTGAACAATCTTGGGCCCCTGACACTTATTGTGTTGTCCCTCAACGTGCTAGTGGCCCCCCTGCTTTTCATTGGGGGATGTTACATCGCCTGCGAGTCTTTTGCTTTCGTAGGGAGTGATTCTCGTGTGCAAGTTTGGTACTAATCCTCGAGAATTTTCCAAGTGTATATAATAATGTATCTCTCCCGCCTGCGTTCTAGAGAGTACAGGTTTAGGAACTTCAAGCGTTCCCAGTAATTGAGGTGGTTTATCGCAGTTATGCGTGCCGTGAAGGTTCTCTGCACATTTTCAAGGTCAGCAATTTCACCCGCCTTGAAAGGTGCAGTTAGTGTGCAGCAATATTCCAGCCTAGATAGAACAAGCAATCTGTAAAGTGTCAACATGGGCTTGGCATCCCTGGTTTTGAAGGTTCTCATTATCCATCCTGTCATTTTTCTAGCAGATGCTATTGCTAAGGTGTTATGGTCCTTGAAGGTGAGATCCTCTGACATGATCACTCCCAGGTCTTTGACATTAGTTTTTCGCTCTATTGTGTGGTTAGAATTAGTTTTGTACTCCGATGAGATTTTAATTTCCTCACGTTTCCCGTATCTGAGTAATTGAAATTTCTCATCATTGAACTTCATATTGTTTTCTGCAGCCCATTTAAAGATTTGGTTTATGTCTGCTTGGAGTCTTGCAGTGTCTTCAACGGTGGACACTGTCATACAGATTCGGGTGTCATCTGCAAAGGAAGACACGGCACTGTGGCTTATATCCCTGTCTATGTCCGATATGAGGATGAGGAACAGGATGGGAGCGAGTACTGTGCCTTGTGGAACAGAGCTTTTCACAGTAGCTGCCTCAGACTTTACTCTGTTGACTACTACTCTTTGTGTTCTACTTGTTAGGAAATTATAGATCCATCTACCAACTTTTCCTGTTATTCCTTTATCACGCATTTTGTGTGCTATTACACCATGGTCACACTTGTCAAAGGCTTTTGCAAAGTCTGCGTATATAACATCTGCATTCTGTTTGTCTTCTAGAGCATCCAGGACCTTGTCGTAGTGGTCCAGTAGTTGGGACAGACAGGAGCGACCTGCTCTAAACCCATGCTGCCCTGGGTTGTGCAATTGATGGGTATCAAGATGAGTGGCGATCTTGCTTCTTAGAACCCTTTCAAAGATTTTTATGATATGGGACATTAGCGCTATTGGTCTGTAGTTCTTTGCTATTGCTTTACTGCCCCCTTTGTGGAGTGGGGCTATATCTGTTGGTTTTAGTAACTGCAGGACGACCCCAGTGTCCATGCTCCCTCTCCATAGGATGTTAAAAGCACGTGATAGGGGCTTCTTGCAGTTCTTGATGAACACGGAGTTCCACGAGTCTGGGCCTGGAGCAGACTGCATGGGCATGTCATTTATTGCCTTTTTGAAGTCATTTGGCATCAGGGTGATGTCAGATAGGCATGCGTCTGTCAAGTTCTGTGGCACTCTCATAAAAAATTCATTTAGGTCTTCGATTTTCAGTCTGGTTAGCGGCTCGCTAAAAACTGAGTCATACTGGGACTTAAGTAACTCACTCATTTCCTTGCTGTCATCTGTGTAGGACCCATCCCGTTTAAGTAGGGGCCCAATACTGGTTGGTGTTCTCGACTTTGATTTGCATAAGAAAAGAAATACTTTGGGTTTCTTTCAATTTCATTTATGGCTTTTAGTTCTTCCCGTGTTTCTTGATTCCTGTAAGATTCCTTTAGTTTTTATTCGATGTTTGGTATTTCTCTGACTAGTGTCTCCCTTCGTATTTCAGATATATTGGCCTCTTGTAGCCGCTCCGTTATTCTTTGCCTTCGCCTGTATAGGACGCCTCTCTCTTTCTAGTTTGCATCTTCTCCTTTTCCTTAAGGGAATTTGCCTTGAGCAAACCTCAAGTGCCACAGAGTTAATTTGTTCTAGACATAGGTTAGGATCTGTGATGTTTGGTTTATCTTCCCAGTTTATATCATTTAGGACTTGGTTTACTTGGTCCCACCTTATGTTTCTGTTATTGAAGTTGAATTTGGAGAAGGCTCCCTTGCGGCTGATCACATTTTGTTGATCTGGGGCTCCCCGCATGCATGTCTGGACCTCTATTATGTTGTGATCTGAGTATATTGTTTTTGATATGATGACATTTCGTATGAGATCATCATTGTTGGTGAAGATGAGGTCCAGCGTATTCTCTAATCTTGTGGGCTCTACTATTTGCTGGTTTAAGGTGAATTTGGTGGAGAGATTTAAAAGTTCATGTGTGTGCGAGTTTTCATCTGAGCTGCCTCCTGGTGTTATCTCTGCTACCACATTGTTTGCAATGTTCCTCCATTTAGGTGCCTTAGGTTGAAATTTCCCAGGAGCAAGATGTTGGGGCAGGAGCTGGAAGATTTTCCAGACAGTGGTCAATTTTCAGAAGCTGTTTCTGGAATTGTTGGGACGTTGCATCCGGGGGCTTGTATACAACCACGACTGACATAGTCAGTCAAGTCATTCAGTAAGTCAGTCAAGTCATTCAGTAAATCAGTCAAGCCATTCAGTAAGTCAATCAAGCCATTCAGTAAGTCAGTCAAGTCATTCAGTAAGTCAGTCAAGCCATTCAGTAAGTCAGTCAAGCCATTCAGTAAGTCAGTCAAGCCATTCAGTAAGTCAGTCAAGTCATTCAGTAAGTCAGTCAAGCCATTCAGTAAGTCAGTCAAGTCATTCAGTAAGTCAGTCAAGCCATTCAGTAAGTCAGTCAAGTCATTCAGTAAGTCAGTCAAGTCATTCAGTAAGTCAGTCAAGTCATTCAGTAAGTCAGTCAAGTCATTCAGTAAGTCAGTCAAGTCATTCAGGAAGTCAGTCAAGTCATTCAAGCCATTCAGTAAGTCTCAATTTTCTTTGTAAAACCTTTTCTTGTCACTTGCAGGAACACTTGTATCCTTACTGGGTGCCATGATTGCTTGGCAGATTTATCAAAATGCAATGAAAATAAGAAAATGTATGTAAATAAATACAGCGAGCTTTCCGAGTATTGTCATCCTACACGCATATGAAACAAACTGAAGGCTGGGAGGGTGGTGCGGGTGGTTGTAACACAGCGGCGCAACCACGCGCTCAAAATTTTTTCCCTTCCGCAAACCGTGTAAAGTTAATTTTACGTAGTGTTAGATAAAAATGTGCCGCAATTCTTCAATTGTGCAATACCCAAATCGTGCCACATAAACTCGTGCTAAATGACGGTCTACTGTACATTATTTCTTATGGGAAATATTACTTCGGTTTTCGGCCAACCTTCTGGAACTGATTAATTACGAAAACCAGGGGTCTACTGTATTTTCATAAATATTTAAAAAAATGAATTTGCACAAAACAAAGATGCATAAAATGAGGGAAATCTTGTGTAAACAAGGCTAGCCTTTTACTATAATGGCTCAAAAAATAATCACATGCAGTACCAAAGAGAACACTAACTTATTTAAATCTTAAACAAAATATTCTTACCAACAGTGACAGGAAACACATGTTCATCATTGATCTGAGTCTCAATCCAGTCCATGAGAAGCGAGATGTACTGTGTTGCAGGTAGCGCAGTTGGCTTCTTGTATTTGGCACCATCTGCCCACAAGTATTCAAATTTCTGTCCCCCAGACATAGTGGGGCAGGAGCTTTCTGTGCAGTACTCACAAACTGTTCCATAAATCAAGTTGATTCGATTGAAGAAATCTACCACTGAAATAAAATGTCAAATAATATTAATATACAGTATATGGCTAACTGCAATAATACATACCGTAATATATACGTACAGTAAACCCTCTAATAATGTGCAAATAGGTTCCTGAAAATCAGCGTCTTAAGGAAATTAGATGCGTGTGAAGTGAAGAACATCTGGAAAAAAATAAGTTATGGTCAAGACACCTCCAAATTTGCCAAAAAAGTGTTAATATTTTACTAGGTACAAATTACTAAAGATTATCTCTACTATCTGAACATAACCCTAGTTGACTATATGAAAGAAGATTTACCTTTGAGTTCCATGGTTAACCCTTTAACTGCCAAATGGTTAATCTACATTTTATTGCTAGCACTCTTGAATATTTTAGCACAGTATAGCACTTTGTCTGGCTTTTCAGGTTATCCTAGGTAATTTGCACTATACATTGTATGATAACTGTACTTATGTGTACCTATGCCTAAATAAACTTAGTTCTTAATTCTGGTTCATGAGTGGCTCTCTCTGAGAAAGAGATAGGCAGACACAGATAGACAGAGCTAGTCAGCCAGACAGCCATCCAGAGCCATGTAGCCAATCCAAGTCAGCCAGCCAGCCGAACATGTTGCAGAATTCTCTCTCTCTCTCTACTTAGGGCATAGGTGATAGGACATTCTGGCAGAATGACACTAGCAGTTGCATCAAAATTGAAAGAATGTGGCACAAATGTTGCAAATTGATTATCATCTAGGATTTTTTATATTTCCTCGACCACTTGTGGCCACACCCATCTTAAAGTCACTAAACTCAGGGTCAACATCACTTTCCTCCTAAAAGGAGAGTGCTAATACGACATGGCATTAGTAAATCCCTGGGATATGCCACGCTGTTTGCTTTAACTGGCGTTCAATTAAACTGGTGCTTCCACAAGGTAATAAGTGGTCCCAGATATTTTTTAATACTATACACACTGAGTGTTAAGACCCATTCTATACTGCCTAGGCCTATCAGACCTCTGGCACTGAATTTGAAGGCAGGAAAAATAAAATGTTGATCTACATTTGGAGCGCTAGCGGTAAGAATGTAGATCAATGTTTGGAAAGTTAAAGGGTTAAATACATATACAGTGGACCCCTGGTTAACGAAAAAACTTCATCCCAGAAGCCTGCTCAAGTGCCATTACCGAACGAATTTACTTCCTTAAGAAATAATGTCACGTAGGTTAGTCTATTTCAGACCCCCAAAAATACACTTCCACAAGCACTTACAATATTATACTTACATAATTGTACGATTTCCGGGGTGTTCGTTAACCGGGGGTCCACTGTTCCCTAAATGCCTGATAACATGTTTACACTATCATGTATTAAGTAACAGAACTAGGCCTAAAAAAAATAAGGAAGTAAAATGTATGTACAGTACACTCATTACTTACCTTAAAATATTTTTAGTCTTAATGAAGGGTGAGACGTAAGTAGTATTTATTGTAGCAAATCAGGAGGAAATGAAACCAGCCTCTGCTAACTTCAAATTTATTTTCAGCAGCTTCCTCACCTCTCTTAGCCTTCAGAGAATAGAAGAGAATTAGGACCTTGGACTGGATAATGGCTCGGCTTAAAGGCACATTGTGACTAGTCTGATTTTCAATCCACACCAATAAAAGTTCTTCTATGTTAGCAATAAGGTTATCATGTTTTTTTATAACTTTAATGTTCACTAGTGTAGCACTTTTAATTTCCTGCAACACTTTCTCCTTATGAGTTCATTTAACCCTTTCTTATGATATGATAAGAGAATCTTTTCCCGATGGTAATGACACCAAAAGTATGAAATTTGATGGAAAACTTGCGGAATTACACTCTCGCGAAGTTAGCAGTCTCGTCAATATTTACTCATCAGTGATTTTGTCAACTTTGAGCCCTACTTTCGGCCAATTCCATTGTTCCAGTCGACCAAACTCATAGCTATTTCGCTAGAACTCCATTTGTTCTATCGATTGAGTACAAAAAATCATCCATTTACCAATTTCAACTACCCAATAATGTGATCAGAAATTGGTAATTTGGCCAATTTCATACACAATTCAAGTAAGGCCAATTTCAAAATAGGGGCCAAAATAAACAATGCAGACATTCCTAGCACTAAAATAACAATTTCTCTGTTCATTAGTCACGTCTCCAGGCCCCTCTTATATTTCGCTTGTTTTCCATTTTGAGTTTTTATTTACACAAAAAATAGAAGATATACTGTTATGCAGACTACTGCATTATTGTAAAAATGATATCAGTGCATTTGTGAAAGCATATTAGACCCACCAGTTGACGTGTATTAGACGCGTGACGTGATTTGTTTACTCTTGAACATCGGCAAAACTCGAACATTTCTGCTATTTTGAGCTCAATTTCAAGGTACCTTTAGTCTGAAAACCATTCAAAATCATCTCTATTTCTGTAATATATCTTCCATTCTATCAAATGAGACCAAGAAAATGAGAATACAACCATAAATACCTTATGAAAATACACCGCAAAGTCTGTATTTTAAACCAAAAACAGTTTTTTTTCTCATTATGCACTGAGTGTTGCAGGATTTTTTTTATACTGCGCACACTGACCACTCAGACCTATTCTCTCATATGTAGACCAACCAGCTTTCTCCTGCAAGATAGGAAGCTGCTAGAATTTTGGCATTATATTACGGCACCAACACTGGCTTGCAAGCCGTAATATTACACAATAACTTTATGACACAATAACTTTAAAACGCTTGAAACCTTGGAAAGTTTCCAGATGGAACTAAGAGAGATACCAAGCTTCCGGCAACACACCCAGTTTCACTTGTAAAAATAATAATAATAATAATTATTATTATTATTATTATTATTATTATTATTATTATAATAAAACATCGTGGGGAGGGTGCTCCATAAATGTGTACAGTGGAAGCCTAGAGAACAAATGGATTTGACAGTTAAAAATAGGAGAGGAGAGTTATTAAATGGAGAGTTAGAGGTATCGGGAAGATGGAGAGAATATTTTGAGGATTTGTTAAATGTTGATGAAGACAGGGAAGCTGTGATTTCGTGTGTAGGGCAAGGAGGAATAACATCTTGTAGGAGTGTGGAAGAGCCAGTTGTGGGTGTAGGGGAAGTTCGTGAGGCAGTGGGTAGAATGAAAGGGGGTAAGGCAGCTGGGATTGATGGGATAAAGATAGAAATGTTAAAAGCAGGTGGGGATATAATTTTGGAGTGGTTGGTGCTATTATTTAATAAATGTATGGAAGAGGGTAAGGTACCTAGGGATTGGCAGAGGCGTGTATTGTTCCTTTGTATAAAGGCAAAGGGCACAAAAGAGAGTGCAAAAATTATAGGGGAATAAGTCTGTTGAGTGTACCTGGTAAAGTGTATGGTAGAGTTATTATTGAAAGAATTAAGAGTAAAACAGAAAGCAGGATAGCAGATGAACAAGGGGCTTTAGGAAAGGTAGGGGTGTGTAGACCAAGTGTTTACAGTGAAACATATAGGTGAACAGTATTTGGATAAGGGTAAAGATGTTTTTGTGGCATTTATGGATTTGGAAAAGGCGTATGATAGGGTAGATAGGGGCAATGTGGCAGATGTTGCAGGTGTATGGAATAGGAGGAAGGTTACTGAAAGCAGTGAAGAGTTTTTATGAGGATAGTGAGGCTCAGGTTAGAGTGTGTAGGAGGAAGGGACTATTTCCCAGTAAAAGTGGGCCTTAGACAAGGATGTGTGATGTCACCGTGGTTGTTCAATATATTTATAGATGGGGTTGTAAGAGAAGTGAATGCGAGGGTCTTGGCAAGAGGTGTTGGGCTAAAAGATAAAGAAGCAAATACAAAGTGGGAGTTGTCACAGTTGCTTTTTGCTGATGACACTGTGCTTTGGGAGATTCTGAAGAGAAGCTGCAGAGGTTGGTGGATGAATTTGGTAGGGTGTGTAAAAGAAGAAAATTGAAAGTGAATATAGGAAAGAGTAAGGTGATGAGGATAACAAAAGAATAGGTGACGAAAGATTGGATATCAGATTGGAGGGAGAGAGTATGGAGGAGGTGAATGTATTCAGATATTTGGGAGTGGACATGTCGGCGGATGGGTCTATGAAGGATGAGGTGAATCATAGAATTGATGAGGGAAAAGGGTGAGTGGAGCACTTGGAGTCTGTGGAGACAAAGAACCTTGTCCATGGAAGTAAAGAGGGAATGTATGAGAGTATAGTTATACCAACGCTCTTATATGGGTGTGAAGCATGGGTGATGAATGTTGCAACGAGGAGAAGGCTGGAGGCAGTGGAGATGTCATGTCTGAGGTCAATGTGTGGTGTGAATATAATGCAGAGAATTCGGAGTTTGGAAATTAGGAGGAGTTGCGGGATTACCAAACGATTGTCAGAGAGCTGAGAAGGGGTTGTTGAGGTGGTTTGGACATGTAGAGAGAATGGAACGAGACAGAGTGACTTCGAGATGTATAAATCTGTAGTGGAGGGAAGGCGGGGTAGGGGTCGGCCTAGGAAAGGTTGGAGGGAGGGTAAAGGAAGTTTTGTATGCGAGGGCTTGGACTTCCAGCAAGCATGTGTGAGCGTATTTGATAGGAGTGAATGGAGGCATATGGTTTTAATACTTGACGTGCTGTTGGAGTGTGAGCAAAGTAACATTTATGAAGGGATTCAGGGAAACCGGCAGGCCGGACTTGAGTTCTGGAGATGGGAAGTACAGTGCCGGCACTCTAAAGAAGGGGTGTTAATGTTGCAGTTTTATAACTGTAGTGTAAAGCACCCTTCTGGCAAGACAGTGATGGAGTGAATGATGATGAAAGTTTTTCTTTTTCGGGCCACCCTGCCTTGGTGGGAATCGGCCAATGTGTTAATAAAAAAAAAAAATGGTACCCCGACTTACGATATTTTTTCATTCCAGAATGCTGTTCAAGTGCCATTACCAAACGAATTTATCTCCATAAGAAATGATGTAAGATAGACTAGTACTTTTAGACCCCCAAAATTACACTTACAAAAGCATTTAAAAAAATCAACTTACATAAAAGGGTGTGTTTGGGGACCATCGTAAGTCGGGGTACCACTGTATATGGTGTCAGAGTTTTGGGTGGGCAATCAGATGGATACTTATTTCATACCTGTCCATTGGCTGTTGATACACTTTCATCTGGCATTATGCATACAACAGAGATACATTTTTCCTACAGTACAAACACAGTACATTGTGTACAAGTTGTCTTCATGTTGGTGTAGTAGAATACATAACAGCAACACTCCCATTCTCATGCAACATAATTTTTTGAGAGTGAGTTATGCTATTTATGAGTAAAGGATAATGAATGTTTTTCTAGTTACCCCCTCAGTAATACCATAAGTTTCTCTGGTAGTAGTACTAGAAAAATGTGTTATAGTAATTGTCGCTGTGCACCCCTTTATGCCTGCCCAGCTATCACACCTCACAATTATGTTAAGTTGTTTTACGATGAAATTATATACGTATTTTGTTTATATGATATGTAGCATGTTTCCTACATAATATTGAAAAATGTCTGTAATAATGCAATATACGACATTTAAAGCACCCTAGAGTGATTATTATTACAGCCTCTCCTTACTTAACAACGGAGTTCCGTTCCTAAGACTACATTGGTAAACAAATTTGTCGCTAAATGAGGAGCATACTATAATGGTAGTGAGTTTTGTGTCAACCATCTTTGATATTGCTTTAATGTCACCTTTGCACCATTTATAACATTTTTACTATATTTTTAAATGTTTATACAGTACAGTCATCCTTCGGTTTTCGATTTTAATCCGTTCCAGATGGATCGGCTAAAACCAAAATAGGCGAAAACCAAAACTATTTTCCCCATAAGAAATAATGGAAATTCAATTAATCCGTTCCAGAAACCCAGAAGTTTGGAAAAAAAAAAATTGGGGGGGCCTTAAAGATAGATTTACATGCACAAATGAATGAACTCTATGTGCCACTTACCTTTATTGAAGACTGATGTTGCTGGATGGAAGAGAGGGAGGAGGGGAGAGGGGAGAGGGAAGAGACCCTATTTTTTGGAAGGGGAATCCCCTTCCATAAGGAATTTAGGTACCAAGTCCTTATCCGGGGTCACTTCCCTGCATGCCTGCTACACTCCCTCCCTGCCTGCTACACTCCCTCCCTCCCTACCTGCTACACTCCCTGCATACCTGCTACACTCCCTGCATACCTGTTACACTCCCTGCATACCTGCTACACTCCCTGCATACCTGCTACACTCCCTGCATACCTGCTACACTCCCTGCATACCTGTTACACTCCCTGCATACCTGTTACACTCCCTGCATACATGGTACACTCCCTGCATACCTGCTACACTCCCTGCATACCTGCTACACTCCCTGCATACATGCTACAATCCCTGCATTCATGCTACAATCCCTGCATTCATGCTACACTCACTGCATACATGCTACACTCACTGCATACATGTTACACTCCCTGCATACCTGTTACACTCCCTGCATACATGCTACACTCCCTGCATACATGCTACACTCCCTGCATACATGCTACACTCCCTGCATACATGCTACACTCCCTGCATACATGCTACACTCCCTGCATACATGCTACACTCCCTGCATACATGCTACACTCCCTGCATACCTGCTACACTCCCTGCATACATGCTACACTCCCTGCATACATGCTACACTCCCTGCATACATGCTACACTCCCTGCATACATGCTACACTCCCTGCATACATGCTACACTCCCTGCATACATGCTACACTCCCTGCATACCTGTTACACTCCCTGCATACATGCTACACTCCCTGCATGCATGCTACACTCCCTGCATGCATGCTACACTCCCTGCATACCTGCTACACTCCCTGCATACCTGTTACACTCCTGCATACATGCTACACTCCCTGCATACATGTTACACTCCCTGCATACCTGCTACACTCCCTGCGTACCTGCTACACTCCCTGCATACATGCTACACTCCCTGCATACCTGTTACACTCCCTACATACATGCTACACTCCCTGCATACCTGCTACACTCCCTGCATGCATGCTACACTCCCCGCATACATGCTACACTCCCTGCATACCTGTTACACTCCCTGCATGCATGCTACACTCCCTGCATGCATGCTACACTCCCTGCATACCTGCTACACTCCCTGCATACCTGTTACACTCCCTGCATTTGTGCTACAATCCCTGCATACCTGTTACACTCCCTGCATACATGCGACACTCCCTGCATACATGCTACACTCCCTGCATACCTGCTACACTCCCTGCATGCATGCTACACTCCCTGCATGCCTGCTACACTCCCTGCATGCCTGCTACACTCCCTGCATGCCTGCTACACTCCCTGCTACACTCTTAAACTCCATCGTGTTTCTCACTTTCACTATCATATTTTTCTATTATTTCTTTCTTCATTTCTACAGTGTTCCTCACTTTCTTTACCAAAGAAGTGGCACTAGGAGCTTTCTTTGGGCCCATGGTAGCTTATTTAGTAGTCATACACAATAATCAAGGCCCAAAAACAATGAATTGTTAATAAATGTTTTGTATAAACTCCTGGGATGATGTTCACTCAAGCGTAAACAATGCTAGACTGCGTTTCAATGTGCGTGGGAGGTGCGTGGGTGGCGGGCCTACGGCCTTTGTATGTGCGCGGCACTGGTGGACAGGTCCCATACGGTCGGCGAAAACTAAAACAATCGGCGAAAACTAAGACAAATTTTCCCTGAAAAAAGTCAGCGAAAACCAAAATCGGCGAAAACTGGGACAAGCGAAAACCAAGGGATGACTGTATTCCCCTATAATTTTTGCACTCTCTTTTGTCCCCTTTGCCTTTATACAAAGGAACAGTACACGCTCTCTGCCAGTCCCTAGGTACCTTACCCTCTTCCATAAGAAATATTTACACTTACAGTGGAACCCCGAGTTTCGAACTTAATCCGTTCCAGGAGCTAGTTCTAAAGTCGAAACGTTCGAAACTCGAAGCAATATTTCCCATAAGAAATAATGTAAATCCAATTAATCCGTTCCTGCTGTCAGGAGGCATGACAAAGTAGTACTTCACTATGACGCTATTATCAACTTGACAGCTTATTTGTCTATCACAATTTATCTAATATGACATAATAAACAATATAAATAACATAAAAACCTGATATACACTTTAGAATGAATAAATTATGTATGTCATTACAAATGTGGTGGCGGGGGAAGACGGTGGTGGTGGGCATTCTTGCTCCAGCTATGAAAACGTCTTCCCATTCTTTCCTCCTTCAGACGTGTTAGTATAAGAGAAAACGGAGTTTGTAATGCTAACTGCATTAAATCACTTTCATAAGAAAACCATAATGTACAAATGAACAAGTGTACATACACCATTTACATATCTTGCAGAAGATAGGCAGAGCGGCTTATGCTGTCAGGAGTTTAGTTTCGTCCTTTTAGGTGAAATACCGGAGGCCTTAAAGAGTGCAGACATAGCTCCTTTGCATAAGGGAGGTAGTAGAGCACTAGCTAAAAATTACAGACCAGTAGCCCTCACTTCTCACATCATAAAAATCTTTGAAAGAGTGATGAGACGGCAGATTACAAACTTCATGGACCAGCACAACCAACATAACCCGAACCAGCATGGTTTCAGAGTGGGACGATCATGCCTGTCACAGCTGCTGAACCATTATGACAAAATTACGGAGGCATTGGAGGACGACCAAAACGCAGATGTGATTTACACAGATTTTGCAAAGGCGTTTGACAAATGCAATCATGGAGTGATAGCACACAAAATGGGGGCCATAGGCATTACGGGGAAGGTAGGCAGATGGATATTTGAGTTCCTAACACACAGAACACAAAAAGTAGTATTGAACAGGGCAAGATCCAGCATCAGTGAAGTGAAAAGCTCAGTGCCCCAAGGCACTGTCCTGGCACCTCTGCTGTTTCTCATCCTCATAGCAGACATAGATAAAAACACCCAGCACACTTTTGTATCATCATTTGCAGATGACACTAAAATAAGCATGAAAGTCACTACGGTAGAAGACACTGAAAAATTACAGGAGGACATAAGCAGGGTCTTCCAGTGGGCAGTGGAGAACAACATGACGTTCAATGGTGATAAGTTTCAGCTGCTTAGGTATGGAAAAAATGAAGAACTCAAAAGGAACACTATATACAAAACGCAAGAGGGTCACCACATAGAACGAAAGGAACACGTTAAGGACTTGGGAATAATTATGTCTGCTGATCTGTCTTTTAAAGACCATAACAAGACAAAGATCACAACAGCCAGGAAGATGACGGGGTGGGTATTGAGAACTTTCAAAACAAGGGAAATAATGCTGATGGTGACACTCTTCAAATCGCTAGTGCTCCCTCACTTAGAATACTGCTCTGTGCTGACGGCCCCGTTCAGGGCAGGAGAAATATCAGAGCTGGAACAAATTCAGAGATCGTTTACGGGTCACATTGAGCCATTGAAACATCTAAATTATTGGGAACGCCTTCAAGTCTTGAACATGTACTCATTGGAGCGCAGATGAGAGAGATACATGATAATATATACTTGGAAAGTACTTGAGGGCCTGGTCCCAAATCTGCACACTGCCATAACAACATACTGGAATGAGAGATATGGGAGAAAGTGTAAAATAAACCCAGTGAGGAGCAGGGGTGCGGTGGGGACAATACGGGAGCACTGTATTAACATCCGGGGTCCCAGACTATTCAACATCTTACCAGAAGATATCCGAAACATCGCTGGAACCAGTGTAGAAGCCTTCAAGAGGAAACTGGACAAGTATCTTCATCGGGTGCCAGATCAATCAGGCTGTGATGGATATGTGGGTCAGCGGGCCTCCAGCAGCAACAGCCTGGTTGACCAGGCAAGCACCAGACGAGCCTGGCCCATGGCCGGGCTCAGAGAGTAGATACTCTCGAAACTACTTCAAAAGTATATCAAAGGTATATTTTCTATCGCTTAATCGCTACACTTAATGCTACACGTTGTCACTGAACTTAACTGCTTTAAACTCAACAACTTGCGCCTGTGCTGGCATGCAAGAACACATTAAAATCACTAAGAGTGTGTTATTAGTCTTGAAGATGCCATATTAATAACAATAATAATAACACAATAATAATCACTGAGGCGCATTAATAATGATGATGATAACACTAATAATCACTCTGAGGCTTATAAAATGTTAATATAGACATTTTGCTTAATCCATTTATGATATTTTTTCAAAATTATATAATAAACATGCTACATAACATATAAACATATAAATTAACATAAATATGAGATGTTTTTCCAGTCGGCTTGACGGAGTGAACATAATCCATTCGTGTCCAGGCTGGTAACAGCAACAACAAATGGTTTGTTTACAAAACTCACGAACCTTCTACACTCTCATTCTCTCTGGTATATTCATTTAATCTTGTTTACTCTCCTCTCACTCTACATTAAGACTGCCTCAACCACTGCCTCTACCACTGCCTCTACCACTGCCTCTACCACTGCCTCTACCACTGCCTCTACCACTGCCTCTACTCATAGAAGCGATTGTTGATTTGCTTTTGCCACACATCCTGGCAAGCTCCACAAGTCGCACACCACTCGTATTTTTGTATAAGTTCCTTCTTCACTTCTATGCTGTTTCTCACTTTCTTTACCACAGGGGTGCCACTAGGAAGTTTCTTTGGGCCCATGGTAGCTTATTTCAGTCGTACTTAATGAACAAGCACCAAGCACAATGAATTAATTGTGAAATGTTTGGATGAGCGCGCAGGGTAATGTTCACTCGGAGGATAAACAAAGTGAATGCGCGGGTCTTGGCAAGAGGTGTGGGGTTAAAAGATAAAGAATCTAACACAAAGTGGGAGTTGTCACAGTTGCTCTTTGCTGATGACACTGTGCTTTTGGGAGATTCTGAAGAGAAGTTGCAGAGGTTGGTGGATGAGTTTGGTAGGGTATGTAAAAGAAGAAAATTAAAAGTGAATACATGTACAGGAAAGAGTAAGGTGATGAGGATAACAAAAAAATTAGGTGACGAAAGATTGGATATCAGATTTGAGGGAGAGAGTATTGAGGAGATAAACGTATTCAGATATTTAGGAGTGGATGTGTCAGCAGATGGGGTCTGTGAAGAATGAGGTGAATCACAGAATTGATGAGGGGAAAAGGGTGAGTGGTGCACTTAGGAGTCTGTAGAGACAAAGAACTTTGTCCATGAAAGCAAAGAGGGGAATGTATGAGGGTATAGTTATACCAACACTCTTATATGGGTGTGAAGCATGGGTGGTGAATGTTGCAACAAGAAGACTGGAGGCAGTGGAGATGTCATGTCTGAGGGCAATGTGTGGTGTGAATATAATGCAGAGAATTCGTAGTTTGGAAATGAGGAGGAGGTGCGGGATTATCAAAACTATTATCCAGAGGGCTGAGGAGGGGTTGTTGAGGTGGTTCGGACATGTAGAGAGGGTGGAACCAAATAGAATGACTTCGAGAGTGTATAAATCTGTAGTGGAGGGAAGGCGGGGTAGGGGTCGGCCTAGGATAGGTTGGAGGGAGGGGGTAAAGGAGGTTTTGTGTGAGAGCGGCTTGGACTTCCAGCAAGCATGCCTGAGTGTATTTGATAGGAGTAAATGGAGACAAATGATTTTTAATACAGTGGTACCTCGAGTTACGAGTTTAATTAATTTCAGAAGGCTGTAGAGTGCCGATACCGAACGAATTTGTTCCCATAAGGAATAATGTGAATTGGATTAATCCATTTCAGACCCCCAAAAATACACTTACAAAAGCACTTACAGAAATACACTTACATAATTGTTCAAGTTGGGAGCTGCTCGTATGTCGAGGTACCACTGTACTTGACATGCTGTTGGAGTGTGAGCAAGGTAACATTTATAAAGGGATTCAGGGAAACCAGCAGGCCAGACTTGATTCCCTCCTTCAGAGTGTCTGCACTCTGAAGGAGGGGTGTTAATGTTGCAGTGTTATAACTGTAGTGTAAGCATGCCTTTGGCAAGACAATGATGGAGTGAATGATGATGAAAGTTTTTCTTTTTCGGGCCACCCTGCCTTGGTGGGAAATGACCGATGTGTTAATAAAAAAAATAATAAAAATTATATATTATTAAACTGCACCAAGTAGTATCATTTTACGAGAGGATTTACTGTAGATGCAGCCTCAACAACTGAAATCTGAATAAAATAAAGTTCAGTTAGTAAAAAAAAAAGAAAAACTAGATATACTGTAGTGAAAATATTTAATGTTCAAATTAAATGTAGAGGATTATCAAGACTCACCATGTACAGCAATCCAGTCATTGAGATCCTCTCCTGCTGGTAAGCTGACCACATTACGAAGGTTGATTCCAGAGTTTAAGGATGCCTGTGCTTGCTTGTGCAGCGAGTACTTAAGAGTTCCTGGCTCAAACTTCTTTTTGGGCCGAAATGTCTGGAATGAATTCTTAAAAGTTAAAATAAATGAAGTGTTCTTTCAAAATATAACTGGTATATTACACACATTGTCTGAATTTAGTTTCAATTTTTAAAAGAGAATTATCTGATTACAGAACTTATAAAATAATATAAGCTGTTAAAAAATAGTATACAGTGGACCCCCGGTTTACGTAATTAATTCGTTCCAGAATGCTGTTTAAGTGCCGTTACCAAACGAATTTGTTCCCATAAGGAATAATGTACAGGTACTGTACTTCCCACCCAGATGAGTGCCTCACTGTAGTATGGCTAATCTTGTTCCTTGCTGCAGTATGCTTATTCTTGTTCCTTGATGTAGTACGTATTCTTATTCCAAGACCTACTACCACAGCAAATATTAAAGCAGGATGTTCTTCTCTGTCAATTTCTTAATGATGGCTACAATCTAATTTTAAAAAGGCCACTATGGTAAAAACTCTTGAAAGATGTAATTAATTTTTATCTTGCATTGGTGTCAGGAACTAAGTTAACAGACAACACTGTAATACATACAGTGGACCCCCGGTGTTCGTCCTGCTCAAAACACGCCCTTTAATGTAAGTATATTTTTTTAAATGCGTTTATAAGTGTAGTTTTGGGGATCTAAAAGAATTAGTCTACTTTACATTATTTCTTAAGGGAATAAATTCGGTTGGTAATGGAACTTGAACAGCATTCTGTTACGAAAAATGGACGAACACCGGGGGTCCACTGTACTTACAAGAGGCAGGTAAGGCAGACCAAGTATCCAATACACTCTTTAAACAAGTAAACACCTAGTCTAATTATTGATGGTATACCAGCAGTACTGTCTCCAGTGTTATATTAACCTGTATGATTGAACAAGTGTGCTGCACAAGTATCTTATTCATTAAACACTTAATCTGCTTAGCAAAAACATGCACTGACCTATGACCATTTTCCAAAAAGCATCAACAAAATTGCAAACTACAGTACAAGTTTTTTCCAAAACAAATGTTGTGCCAACATAGTTTAAATACGTATGTACAGTGGTCCCTCGGTTTTCGTGCATCTCCAAACTCGAACATTTATGTAAGTGTATTTTCGTAAGTGCTGTTGCAAGTGTATTTTTGGGGGTCTGAAATAGACTAACCTACGTGACATTATTTCTTAAGGAAGTAAATTCATTCGGTAATGGCACTTAAGCAGCATTCTGGAACAAATTTTCGGCGAAAACCGAGGGACCACTGTATTTATAAATTTCTCAGTAATTTTAATTTTCAATTCAATTTTAGTACTGTAGTAACAGCAGCTTGCTTTCTTCCAGGAACTGACATACTTCACCAAGAAGGAGATACTTTAGTAAGTGTTTATAGTTCTTATTCATCTGTATACAAACTAGAACAACTTGGATTCTCCCATTGAATTTTTATGGTAATCATAGATTTTTTTTTTTATCAGTATACAGTTATGCTAATTACAGCATACATGTATTTATGTTTAAATGTTTAGATATGTAATAACAGAGTTACAAAGTAACAATACTGCTGGAGATGGAATAAAAGGGGATGATGCTTCGGGGAATTGTATTGATATATAACCAGAAAAAACTGGTGGAGCACTGATGTTAGTACAAGGGCTGTACATAATGGGGAGACAGGAAAAAATACACCAGGAAAAAATTCAATCTATGCAAATTCTATGCCTTGGGTATCTGCAGTCATGGAATATCTGGAAAAACAGGTAGGACATGCAATTTTGATAATCCCAAAAAATGCTGCACCCAACTCTTCTTGAAATGCAACTCTTCTTGAAATAGGCTAACCTACGTGACATTATTTCTTAAGGAAGTAAATTCATTTGGTAATGGCACTTGAGCAGCATTCTGGAACGAATTTTCGGCGAAAACCGAGGGACCACTGTATACTTTTTATTTATTAATGCCATCCCATTGGCTCTATCATGCAGGAAAGAATGTTAATTTGCCAAGACAGAAATATCACTTTATAGTAAATTACTGTACTGTGTGTGTGTTTGGAGTGGGCGGTCACGCGGGGTGGAGCTCCGTCTAAATTGCGTTTACTGATAGTCGCTGAGGAGACAGAGTGTGGGAAATAAGTGTGTGTAACCATAAAGTGCATATACTCATTTGAACCAACATAAAAGGAATCGCAGTGAACATTAAATAGAAAAAAATATGGACTATAGTGTAAATTCTAGAGTGCCGGTGGAGTAACCGTTATGGTGGGAATAGGCCTGGCAGCGCCAGCGAATTATTGCCAGATACATTCAAAATCGAAGGTGGAAATTAAGAAACAGATATTGAACTAACTAAGTAATATAGCGAGTGGCAAGGATAGATATGTGCAGTGACACAGTGAACTAAATCTGTAGTAAGAGAAATAGTAATAAATCCCCAGTATAGCTTAAAATATATGGTGTAGCATATGGAAATATACTACAAGGATTGGCACTAGTGAACTATTGCCAGAGGTCCTGAGAAGCGGAAATAACAGATAAGTAACTACTATAGTTATAAGTAACAAAAACAAGTGATGGTGGCACTGATGTGCAGGGAATCACAATATACATAAAAGAAGTATACAATCCATGTGAAGTGTCTTTCTCATTGCCACTACTAAGTGTGAAATAAATTTTGTCATGGAAGTGTAAGGGGAAATTACCGGAGGCCTAGGTACCGTGTGGAAAATAAAGCAACGATCCCAGTATAGTGCAGTGAAAATAAAAGCGTATCTTAAATAAATATAGTGTATATCCTTATAATAACCAGTGTACAGCACAGTGATAAAATACTAGGGATAAAATAAGAGTAAATTAAAAACCAATAGTCAGTGTGGCAGTGTGGGTGACTCTACTTGCCCTGGTGTTGACATGTGACAAGCGATATTCATAGATTTGAGTTACCACATATAACGAATGGACTAGGATATCAGGACATAATAGAAAGACCTAGTGAACCCAATTGGCAGTGAAAAACACAAGGATTGTGATCTAAGAAAATGAAAGTGGTTTAAAATGTGGCATCGCATGGTAGTACAGGCACCTGAGTGGTGTGCTTCAGTCATACGTCTGGCAGTGCTGCCAGACAGCCATGGAGGCCTACCATACACAACCATAAAAACATCATATACACCATACCACAATATCCTGTCTAGACCAGTGTGAGGATCTCAGTAAGACTAATACATTAAAATATATATATGAG
>WNWK01029095.1:0-24739 GCA_009830355.1 Cherax destructor | reverse complement strand
CAAGAAACTGTACACAAAAGCAATGTTTAAAAAGGCTTTGAAGTGACCTCGGACACTAATTTGACCCTAAGAGAGTTCTGGAAAGATCACTTCAGTATCCTCCATTACATAGGCCTTATGGGTAAGGCTTGGGAGGGAGTGATTTTGGGGACTTTGAACTCTTGGAGACCACTGTGGCTGGATTGTGTTTGAAAAGAGGGATTTTGAAGGATTTGAGGCTGACCCTGACCCTGACGACCCTTTGCCTGTTGTGGAAGATATTGTGGCATTGAGCAAGTCCCTGGGGTTGGAGGTGAGTGGTGAGGATGTGGAAGAGTTGGGGGGAGGACCACAGGGTAGACCTAACCACTGAGGAGCTGCAAGAGCTTCATCTCCAACAGCATCAGACCAAGTAGAGGAAATTGATTACAGGAGGAGGAAGATGGGCAGGGTGGGTGCCTTCTTCCGGAAGGAAATTTGCTCAAAGGGGGAACGATGTGAAAAAGTTTCGTTAAAAAGAATTTAAATTTGAGCAAGCGGGAAACAAGCCACATCTGCAACTTGTTCAATGACAAAACCTTGTCCCACTTCAGGAAAATGTTGAAATGCCAGAAACAGAGCACTCTGGACAGTTTTTTTTCTAGACAGGGGTCTAGTGACTCTCAAGCTGGTCTTAGGGTTTAAAAAAGACAAAAAGGAAGTAACCCCAGAGGGGACTTGTTATCTGAAGTCCTTAGGGGATTGCCCTTCCAAACACTAAGCCCTTCCCCTGTCCTCCTTCCTATCTTCCAGATGCCAGCAAGTCTTTTTCAGTAAAGATAAGTAAATGTTATTTTAAATGTTCAATTATAAATTTATTACTTTATATAGTATATTTATAATTGTTTTGTTATGAAAATTATAGTTAATCTTTACAAATTAATTTTTTGTGAATATTTTTGGGGTCTGGAACGGATTAATTGTATTTAATTATTTCTTATAGAAAATAAGGGTTCGACTTTAACAGTTCGGGTTAAGGTCTAGCTCCTGGAACGGATTATGACCGAACCTCGGGGTCCTGTATATAAAGGTTTATAAATCTCAGCAATGTTTTAGACAAGCTGGAGTATATACGAAACTCCTCGAAGCATGGTGTTATGACGAGTGTCACTAAACTGCTGACAGTGCAGGAATGGAGTGGTGACGCTTGATGATCGTGCACTGCTGCAGGGAACCCTGGCTTTATTTTTTACTGTTACACACAAACATTATGTTGTCTTCTATCTATCTATCTGTCTGTTGTCTATCTGTCTGTCTAGCTCTGCTTATGTCTTTCTGTCTGCCTGTGTGTCTCAGTCTTTCTGTCTGCCTTTTGTGTGTGTGTCTTTCTGTCTGCCTGTGTGTCTGTCTTTCTGTCTGCCTGTGTGTCTCAGTCTTTCTGTCTGCCTGTGTGTGTCTCGGTCTTTCTGTCTGCCTGTGTGTGTGTGTCTTTCTGTCTGCCTGTGTGTGTCTGTCTTTCCATTTGCTTGTCTCTCAGTCTCAGGGAGTGGCTCGTAAACCAACAGGTATTACACACGATGCAGCTCGTCACGTCTGATTCATGAAAATGCTTATTACTTGCTAGTCTTGCTTATTATGTCTTATATCTACAAGCACTGTTTTGCACTTTGCCTGGAATTTTTGGGTTATCCTAGGTAATTTACACTATGTATAATAACTGTACTTATGTGTACATGTAGAGAGAGACAGAGATAGACAGGCAGATGTCAGTAGTGTCACTGATCACCTGTATTACTTTTTAGTATAAATAGATAGTACAGTGGTCCCTTGGTTTTCGGCATCCCCAAACTCGAACATTTATGTAAGTGTATTTTCGAAGTGCTGTTGCAATTGTATTTTTGGGGGTCTGAAATAGACTAACCTACGTGACATTATTTCTTAAGGAAGTAAATTCGTTCAGTAATGGCACTTGAGCAGCATTCTGGGCAATTTTCGGCGAAAACCGAGGGACCACTGTACAGTGGTACCCCGGTTATCGGCCATAATTCGCCCCAGAATGCTGTTCGAGTGCTCTTACTGAACAAATTTGTTCCCATAAGGACAAATACACTTACAAAAGCACTTACAAAAATACACTTACATAATTGTTCGAGTTGGGAGCAGTACGAAATCCGGGGTCCACTGTACCAGCTATATTATAGTTAGGCTCCCTAGCTAACTGTGACATCATGGGTCCCGCTCATGTAGGCGCTGGGCCCCAGGCATACCCTCTCAGTTCCCGTTCGCCAGACTAGAAAAGCATAGGCTGCTGGGCTCCCCTCATAGACTATCAATATAAGTTACCAACCGACCTTGTGTGTATTACTTTGACCGTCCATATCTGAAGAACACCCCCCCAACACAGATACAGACAGAGAGACAGCCAAAGTCAGTCAGCCAGCCAGCCAGCCAGTCAGTTGGCCATGCAGCCAGTGAGCCAGCCAGCCATCCAGCCGGCCAGCCTGCCGAATACGATTACCGTTCCAGAATCATTTCTCTTTACTTAGGGCATAGGTTATAGGACATGCTGGCAGGATGACACCACCAGTGGTATCAAAAATGAAAGGATGTTGCACAAATGTTACAATGGGTTATTATCAAGGTTTTGATATTTCCTCAAACCACTTGTGGCCACATCCATCTCAAAGCCACTAAACTTTGGATCAATATCCTTTCCTCTTAAAGGGAGTATTAATACGACATGACATCAGTGAACCCCTGGTGTTTGCCACGCTATTTGTTCTAGCTGGCGCTCAATTGAACTGGTGCTCCCAAGGTACTAAGTGGTCCCAGATTTTTAATACTGTGCACACCGAGTGTTAAGACCCATTCTATATTGACCAGGCATCTCAGGCCAATCATGCCAAATTTGAGGCAGGAAAAATAAAACGTAGATCTATGTTTGGAGCGCAAGCGGTACAAACGTGATCTACGTTTGACAGTTTAAGAGCTAAAAGCACAAAAAAAATGTACGTGTACATTAGGCATACAGTCATCACCTGCATACGTTGGACATGATTAACCTTTCAGGGTCCAGAGGCCAAATTTCAAAGTGTACACCAGGGTCAAAGAATTTAAAAAAAAAAAATTTTGCTATTTTTCTTATGAATTGGTAAACAATCTTTTTCTGAAGGTACTAAAACAAAAAGTATGAAATTTGATGGAAAATTGACGAAATATGCTCTTGCAAATTTTGATGCATCAGCGATATTTACACATTGGCGATTTTGCCACTTTGACTCCCATTTCAGGCCAATTACATTATTCCAGTCGACCCAAATTCTTAGCTATTTGCTAGTATTACTTCTATTCTATTGATTGACCACAAGAAATCGCCCAGTCAACTGTTTCAACTACAAAATAAGTGATCGGAAATTGGTAATTTAGCCAATTTAACACAACGTTCAAAATATTCCAATTTCAAAATAGGGTCCAGAATAAACACTGCAGGCATTCCTGGCACTAAACTAACATTTCCTCTGTTCATTAGTTACCTTTTCAGTCTTTACAAATTAATTCCATTTGTATTTTTTATTCAAACCAAAAAATGGAAGATTTACTGTTATGCAATATTGTAATAATTGTATAAATAATATCACCACATTTGTGAACGTATATTAGACCCACCAGCTGGCACGTATTATACGTGTGAGGTCATTTGTTTACTCTTGAACATCAGCAAAAATTTAACATTTCCGCTACTTTGAGCTCAGTTTCAAGCCATTTCCAGTACTAAAACCAAAAAAATCATCTCTATTTCTGTAATATATCTTCCATTCTATCAAATGATACCAAAAATCGCAATAACAACTTATAAAAAGCATACGAAAAAACACTGCAAAGTCGCTGTTTTAATCGAAAATTACAGTCTCAGTCTTTTCTCTCATTAACCCTTTACCGGGCAGGACCGTGTACAGACGGTCCTAAACACGTGTTTTGCGTGTGTCATCCTACTCCCCCAGCCCATCTAGGTTCCCATTCTCTATATCTGACCAATCACAAGCCTTCTGTGAGTCGCTCCAGCTAAGTGAGGACCGGCATCTGCTCGCTTCCCATTGGTTGAGAGACCAAAATGTAAACACTTTCGCTTTACGTCACCCAGGCCGAATTTTTGCTCTTGTTCCACTCATATACACTGTGATTATACTCTCTACAATGTCGGTAAGTACTAATTGTTGTGTCCAGTGTGTAAATGAATAGTTTAGGCATATTTTGAGATATATCAGGAGTTAGATATGCATAATATGAGTGTACCATGCAATTGAAAAAGTGCAACAAAAAGGACCGTGTACAAGACGGTCCCGCCCGTCAGGGCCACATTTTAAATTTCAGTAAATAAATATTTATATAAAAATTTCTAGTGCATATATGAATTCTGTAGTGGTCTGGGTGTGTACAGAACATTCTTATTGTCATTCAGATCAATGAGAAATTGTTCTATTGTGAACCCTTCAACAGAAGTTCAAATATCTCTGCATTTTGGTGGAAAGTGACTCAGATCCAGAACCAGATGACCTGTTGCCATCTCCAGTGCAGTACCAACAACCAGAAAGGCCTGATGACAGTGTGAGGTTTGACCAAAATGATAGGTTTGATAAAATGCTAGGTCACTGGCCAGTGCAAGGCAGAATATTTACATGCAATTATTGCAGCAAAACGAAAAATCATGTCACATCCTCATTTTTGTGTGCCGTATGCAAGGTAAATCTATGCATCAAGAAGGAAAGAAATTGCTTCATAGCCTTTCATTGTAGCAATTAGTGATCAAGAATGATTGTTTTTTCTCAGGAAATTCAGGAATATGGGACTTGAAAGTTTTATCCCTTTGCAATGTGTCCATGTTGCTCTTTGGTTCACTTTCATATTTTTTATACATACAAAATGTTTGGAAACAAGTTCCATTTGTGTTTTTGATATTGTCTATTAGTATAATAAAATAGAAAAATACTTATTTGGTGTTTTATTAACAATTGCAAATTTGCAACATTCAGAATTTGACACCCTTTAACGGTCAGGACCGTCTGTAGACGGTCCTTGAATATTGGTAATTGCGTGAAAAGTTTTTAGAATTTCAATTATATGGGCTCATTATCCTTACATTGAGTTACTCTATCCACTCATTTGAAATACATTTCGAAATTATCATTTTCCAGGGAGTGCCCGGTAAAGGGTTAAGCACTGTGTGCTGCAGGATTTGTTTTATGTGGTGCCCACTTACCACAAAGATGTATTCTCTCATATCTAGGCCCAAATTTACCACTCACAGCTTATCTGAGTGAGCTGAGCTCATGGCATAGAACTACTGTTTGGACCCTCAACTCAAAGCCGTAGAACTACGTCACGGACCCTGAAAGGGTTATAAGGATGCACTAAACCTGCAGAAGTCATGCAGCAACTGGAGAAAGGGAGGCAATCAGGTTTGATCCAAGAAAGTGCAAGGTAGCTTCAATTCCCTGGACCAAGAGCCCTTCACCAGCATCAAGGTACCTCCCATGAAGACAGAATAAAGGAAATAATAACTGATGATGAGGAAAATATGTATACAGACAGTCAAAAATTATTGTTATGAACTTACCATTGATAAAATTGTGCTGCAGTCCATTCAAACTTATGATCAAAGTGTCTGAAAGAGCCTGGAATATAGCCAGGTATAAACTTGTTGAAGTCAGCATTAGGTGTAGTTATGATTACCAGTTTTGGTCTTATGTCTTTAAACACACATTTGATGAGGTCGGGTAGCTCTGATAAAGGCATGTGTTCAATTCTGTGGGAGAAAATATATTTCGCAGCTTTATTAAATCATTACAAACATTTGTGGTAGTCATTTCTATTATATTCATATAAATGTTATCATTCAATATCTTGAACAGTTTATATTTACACAAGGACGAGGCTGGAGGCAGTGGAGATGTCGTGTCTAAGGGAAATGTGTGGTGTAAATATTATGCAGAGGGGTTGTTGAGGTGATATGGTTATTTAGAGAGAATGGAACAAAGTAGAATGACTTGGAGAGTGCATAAATCTGTAGGGGAAGGAAGGCAGGGTAGGGGTCATCCTTGAAAAGGTTGTAGGGAGGGGGTAAAGGAGGTTTTGTGGGTGAGGGGCTTGGACTTTCAGCAAGCATGTGTGTGTGTGTGTTAGATAGGAGTGAATGGAGACGCAATGGTTTTGGGACCTGATGAGCTGTTGGAGTGTGAGCAGGGTAATATTTTCTGAAGGGATTCAGGAAACTGGTTAGCCAGACTTGAGTCCTGAAAATGGTAAGTACAATGCCTGCACTTTAAAGGAGGTGTCTGGGATATTGGCAATTTGGAGGAACATCTAAACTGTAGTATCTGAGAGCCTCTGCAAAGACAGTGATTATGCATGAGTGATGGTGAAAGTGCTGAATAATGATGAAAGTTTTTCTTTCTTTTGGGTTTTCTAGTACGTAGGAAAAAAATTAGAGGTGCACAACACATTAAATAAACAGATTTGTGATGTAAAATTGGAAGGGTACAACATATTAAACAACTCTGATGTAAAATTAGATGTCAGGAGAATTTCAGTGGAGAGAAATAAATGGTACTAGGTCAGGTGTATCAGAGAGGTAGAGCTACGAAAGAAGTAGGAATGATGTTGAAGGATCAGTTATGGCGGAAAAGAGAATGTAAATGAATAAATTCAAGGATTATGTGGATTACAATAAAGGTTGAATGAGAAAAGTGGGTTATACTAAGTGTTTATGCACCTGGAGAAGAAAGGAGTGTAGAAATGTTAAGTGAGTGTTAAGTAGTTTTGAACAAAGTGAGAGTAATTGTGGTGGGGGACATGAATGCTACAGTAGGAGAAATAGTTATAGAGGGCATAGTAGGTGTTTGGGGTGTCAGGGGTCAATGATAATGGGGGCCCTTTGACTGAACTTTGTATAGAAAGAGGTTTAGTAATAGGTAATACACATTTTAAGAAAAAGAGGATAAATAAGTATACAAGATATGATATAGGAGTAATGACGTAGTTTGTTGGATTATGTATTGGTGGACAAAAGGTTGATGGGCAGACTTTGAAATGTACATGTGTATAGAGGGGCAACAGATATATCAGATCATTTTTTAGTTGTAACTACAGTGAGAGTAAAAGGTAGATGGGATACAAATATAATGGAATCAACAAGAGTGAGGTGAAGGTTTATAAGAACATAAGAAAGAAGGAACACTGCAGCTGGCCTACTGGCCCATGCGAGGCATGTCCAAGTCTCCCACTGGCTTAAGCCAATGCCCCGACCCAGCCAGGTCAGATTACATTCACTTAAGGAAGAAGCACGGCATCTGACCTAGTAGCACAAGCTAGTCAGGACCAACTCACACCCACCCGCACCCACTCATATATTTATCTAGCCTATTTTTAAAACTACACAACGTTTTAGCCTCTATAACTGTACTCGGGAGTTTGTTCCACTCATCCACAACTCTATTACCAAACCAATGCTTTCCTATATCCTTCCTGAATCTGAATTTATCCAACTTAAAGCCATTGCTGCGAATCCTGTCAATACTAGATATTTTTAGCACGCTATTTACATCCCCTTTATTTATTCCTGTTTTCCATTTATACACCTCAATCATATCCCCCCTAATTCTACGCCTTTCTAGAGAGTGCAGATTCAGGGCCCTCAGTCTATCTTCATAGGGAAGATTTCTGATACATGGGATCAACTTTGTCATCCTCCTTTGTACGTTTTCCAGAGCATTTATATCCATTCTGTAATACGGTGACCAAAACTGTGCAGCATAATCTAGATGAGGCCTAACCAAGGATATATAGAGTCGAAGAACAACCTGAGGACTCCTATTATTTATGCTTCTTGATATGAAGCCAAGGATTCTGTTCGCTTTATTGTGAACATTTATGCACTGCTGTCTTGGTTTTAGATTACTGCTAACCAGAACTCCTAAATCCTTTTCGCAATCAGTAGTATTAAGATCTACATTATTTAGTTTATATGTGGCATGGTTATTGTCCTGTCCAATATTTAGAACTTTGCATTTATCTATATTAAACTGCATCTGCCACTTCTTTGACCACTGCATCAGTCTACTCAAATCTTCCTGGAGTGCTCTAATGTCTTCATTTGAATGAATTGGACGGCCTATTTTGGTGTCATCGGCAAATTTGCTTATGTCGCTATTTATTCCCTCATCTATGTCGTTTATGTAGATTGTGAACAACAAGGGGCCCAATACTGACTCCTGTGGAACACCGCTTGTGATGCTTCCCCACTCTGATTTCTCCCCATTTATGCAAACTCTCTCCTGCCTATTTGTCAACCATGCCTCTATCCAGGAAAAAATTTCTCCTCCTATTCCGTGTGCCTTAATTTTCCTCAATAGTCTCTGATGTGGGACTCTATCAAAAGCCTTACTGAAGTCCATATACACAATATCATATTCATTACCATGATCTACCTCCTCAAATACCTTAGTGAAAAAAGTTATTAAATTTGTAAGGCAGGAACGCCCTTTTGTAAAACCATGCTGAGATTCGTTGATTAATTTATGCTTTTCAAGATGGCTGCGGATTGCCTCGGCAATTATTGATTCCATAAATTTTCCCACTATGGAGGTTAGGCTTATTGGTCTATAGTTCGAAGCTAAGGACCTGTCACCTGCTTTGAAGATAGGTATTACATTTGCCATTTTCCACTTATCTGGCACCATGCCAGTTTGCAGTGATATGTTGAAAAGATTAGCCATAGGTTTGCTAAGCTCCTCTTTACATTCCTTTAGAACCCTTGCATACAGTTCATCAGGGCCTGGGGATTTGTTAGGTTTTAATTTATCTATTTGTCTAAGGACCATGTCACTTGTGACCCTAATCATGCATAGTTTACTATCATCCTGTTCTACATAATTAATTATTTCTGGAATATCGCTAGTATCTTCCTGTGTAAAAACTGAGAGGAAGTAAGAGTTAAACATTCTACACATTTCCTTATCACTGTCGGTGAGCTGACCTGAGTAACTTTTGAGTGGGCCTATCTTGTCCCTAATCTTACTTCTGTATACCTGAAAAAATCCTTTTGGGTTAGTTTTCGATTCTCTTGCAACTTTAACCTCATAGTCTCTTTTTGCTTTTCTTATTCCCTTTTTTATTTCTCTCTTTAACTGAATATATTGATTACTTAATTGCCCCTCTCCTCTTTTGATTCGCCTATATATGCCTCTCTTTTGACCAATGAGATGTTTTAATCTATTGTTCATCCATTTAGGATCATTTTTGTTTGATCTGATTTCCCTATTAGGAACATAAGCTGTCTGAGCAGCTAGAACTATTCTCTGGAAAACGTCATATTGGCAATCACCACCTACCTGACCCACTGTCAGATCATTTCAGTTCAGCCTACCCAGGTAATTTTTCAGTCCTATGAAATCAGCCAGGCGGAAGTCAGGGACAGAGACTTGATTTCCATTAGTAGGGTAATTCCATGATATATTAAAACTGAGTGATTTGTGATCACTTTCCCAAAGCTCATCATTAACCTCAAGATTATTAATTAGCGATTCCCTGCTGGCAAGAACCAAGTCTAGCAGGTTATTTCCTCTAGTTGGTTCTGTCACCAACTGTTTCAAAAAACAATCCTGAATCGTATCAAGAAAGTCACTTGACTCTAAATTTCCTGTCAAATTGCTCCAGTCAATTTGTCTAAAGTTGAAATCTCCCATCAGCACAACATTTTCATATGTAGATGCCTTACGAATTTCATCCCATAGAAGTTTACTGCACTCCCTATCAAGATTAGGGGGCCTGTAAATCACACCCAAGATAAGTTTTACATGGCCCTCAAGAAGCTGTACCCAAACAGATTCAGTGGCTGACGCTTCTAATTTTATATCTTGTCTAACACAACAATTTAAATTGTCTCTGACATACATCTTGTCTAACACAACAATTTAAATTGTCTCTGACATACATCGCTACTCCACCACCCTTCCTGTTGACCCTATCAGTGTGGAATAATTTATAGCCTTATATGTGACATTCAGAAGGCAACTCTCTATCTTTCAGATTGAGCCAGGTCTCTGTTATCGCAATAATATCTATGTTTCCTGCACTTGCAATTAATCTTAGCTCATCTATCTTATTTCTTACACTCCTGCTATTAGTATAGTAAACCTTAAGGGAGCTAGTCTCTTGTTTCCCTCTGCTGTCTCTCTTTGTTTGCTGACCTGATCCAATGTCTTTATTTGTAACTTTACGATGAATGTATTTTATACACTTACTGTTTTCAGCCCTAGTGTTGCAAACTGACTGTTCCCCACACACACCCATACCTCTATCTTCTATCTGTTTAAAATACTAGGCATGTCAGCAATGGCCCTCTCAATCGAGTTGGCAAGTGCTTCCACCCCTGTCCCAGAGAGATGTACCCCATCCCTTGCATACATATCATGTTTGCCATAAAAGTTGTCCCAGTTGTCAATGAATGGGATTGCAAGTTCCTTGCAGTATCTGTCTAGCCAGCAATTTGCACCAATTGCCCTAGACAACCATTCATTTCCACTCCCTTCTAGGCAAGATGCTACATATGATTGGGACCCCTCCCTTGGACTTAATTAGCTCTATAGCTGATCTGTACTTATCTAGCAACTCTTCTCTCCTACCCTTCCCAATATCATTTCCACCAGCACTGAGACAGATAATGGGCTTGTTCCCATTACCTGACATGATATTATCCAACCTGTTGACTATGTCTCCAACACCAGCTCCAGGGAAGCACACCCTCTCTCTCACCTTCTTATTCCTATTACAGAAAGCACGGCCCATATATCTTACCTGTGAGTCACCTACCACAAGAATTCGCTTACCTCTATTAGCAGGGGAAGTAGTACCTTTACCTTCACTGGCCTCTGGAGTACACTCATCCTGAAGAACAGAGAAGCGATTTCCTACCTTCAAATCTTCTCTCTTAACTTTCCTTATTTTGATGTTCCTGCCATTACTGGGAACCACTTGCCACTTGTAGCAGGTGCTGGACTGCACCTCACTCCTGGTAGCCTTTTCCTCCTTCCCCCCTTTACCCTCCTCGCAGGTAGTGGTGAACTGCACCTCACTACTGGTATCCCTTTTCCCCTCCACCACTCCAGCCACTTCCTTCTCACTTCCAAAGCCATAGAGGCAAATGTTGGTAGAAAGATGGGCTAATGAGAATACAGGTAATGAGGAGGTTGAAGAGGGACAGTGTAGATAGAAGGATGTACACACAACCCGCACATAGAAGAGAGGAGCTTACGACGACGTTTCGGTCCGACTTGGACCATTTACAAAGTCACACAGAGTGACTTTGTAAATGGTCCAAGTCGGACTGAAGAAGGAACATTCTTCTGTCTCTCTTCCTCCTCCTCCTCTGAAGCAATTCTATCGTGTTTCTCGCCTTCTTCTTGGAACTTTCTTTGGCCCCATGGTGGCTTATTTAGCAGTCGCACTCAATAAACAAGCACAAAAAACAATGAATATTACGAAATGTTTCAGATGAATGAGTGGGGTGATGCTCACTCAATGATAAACAAAAGCAAACTTCACTCGGCGCTTGAGTGGCCGAGTGATGCGGGCGGGCAGATGGACGTGTTTGGTATTGACCATTTTCAACTCTATGAAAACCGAGGTGATATACGAAAACTGGGACAAAATTTTGATGGAAAAAGTCATCAAAAACCAAATCCTACGAAAACTGGGGCGTACGAAAATCGAGGTTCCACTGTATTTAACCCTTTGGGGGTCCAAGGGGTCTCTCTGAAACTCGTTCTCAGGGTCCACGAATTTAAAAAAAAAAAAAAAAAAATCTTATGAAATGATAGTTTTTTTTTCTAAATCTAATAGGCTAAAAATTACATTTTTGCGATCAATACTCACCGAGATATAGAGGATTGAAGTTGATGATAAATGAACTGGTGCCGGCAACATCGGTGACTGCCGGTTGGCCGGTAATTTCCTTTTTTCTTTCTTGAAGTTGTTTTCTTATCAATTTTTTTTTTCCAAATAACTTTTATGGCCTGTGAGACCAATATAAGTTCTGTTTTTCAAATATTCACTCGCTTAGTATTTCACAATCATTACATAAATTTTCTTATCACTATTTTGTTTACACAACTTATTTACAGTTATTCACAATAACAAATATTGTTTCTTTTCATTGTTCAATCATGTATATACATATATACAGTCACTGGACATGTTTCTAGAAGTTCTGCAGCCTGTGGAAGTCTCTGAAACATGGTTCCATGCACAGTGGTGTTTTACATTCCACACACATAAAACGAGTGTCTTTGCGTTGTTGTGGGCGTTTTTTTGTATGTGCACAGACAAAACACCTCCTCTGAGCCTTTTTCTTGCAAGCAGTAGCAGGCAGTTTTGTTAGGAAGTGTTCACCACCAGGCCTCAGACGAGAGGGTAGGTGTTGATAACCTGGTGTTGGGCGGGTTTCTATTGCAGGTGTTGCTCCTTGGTACTTGAATATTATTTGTCTGATGACAGACAAACAAAATTCGCCATATGGTGGTTTGTTTGTGGTCTTCAACTTATAAATATTATAAGCATTGAGCATGGTAATGTCCAGAATGTGAAAAAAGAGTTTTATGTACCACTTGTAACTCTTGCGAACAAAATCAGCAAACCCAATTTGCATGTCACATTTGTCCACTAAGCGCATATTGAGCGTGTAATCCATCACAGCTGCAGGTTTTAGAATGTTTTCCTTGGTCTCTCTATGCAGCCTGCCAGTGTCTGTCATTTCGTTAGGATGAATTGATGACAACAGTGTGACATCTCGTTTGTCATGCCACCGAAATGCCATGATGTCATTGGCAGCAAACGCCTGCACCTCACCTCTACGAGTGCCAGCATTGAACCTAGGCATATGCTTACGATTTGCACGCACTGTACCGCACACATCTGTCATGTTCACTCGCAAAAAATCACTGAGGGAGGGGCTTGTGTACCAGTTATCAGCATATAATATATGCCCCTTGCCAAGATATGGTTCCATCATTGTTCTAACCACATCACCAGAGATACCCAGTAACTTCCTGGTACAGTGGACCCCCGAGTTTCGTAAACCCCGGAAATCGTACATTTATGTAAGTATAATATTGTAAGTGCTTGTGGAAAAGTATTTTTGGGGGTCTGAAATAGACTAACCTACGTGACATTTTTTCTTAAGGGAGTAAATTCGTTCGGTAATGGCACTTGAGCAGACTTCAGGAGTGAAGTTTTTACGAAATTCGGGGGTCCACTGTATCTTTCAATGTATTACTTCCAGTGTACACAATAATATCCAATACAATACCACTGTAGCACTCACAAAGCACAAACAACTTTATACCAAAGCGTTTCCTCTTGCTTGGTATATACTGCTTGAACGACAGTCTACCTTTGAACAGAATCAGTGACTCGTCAATAACAAGCTTTCTGAAGGGATAAAAATGCATATTGAATTTCTCTTTCAGATACAGAAACACATTCCTAATCTTATATAACCTGTCGTTTCTGTCAAGCCTGGTTTTGTCTGAAAAGTGAAGCATCCTTAGCAGTAGCACAAATCGATTCACTGATATTATATCACTGAAACCTGGTGTTGCAATCAGGCGGTCTGTCGACCAGTATGATTTGACACGGTGCTTATACACATGTGGCATAAGCATTATTGTGGCAAAGAACAAGTACATCTCAGCCACAGTTGCCTCTTTCCACCTGTTGAGGCGTGATGTTGGTGAAAGTATTGTGTTTGCCATGGTGTACTCGTAGTATCTGTTGCTTTCCCTGACAATAATTTCCATCAGGGGATCGTCAAAAAATAACTCGAAACATTCCAGTTCACTGGCATTGTTCCCAAGTGGACAAGATGGGCGTATTCCACTTGGACTTTCATCAAACTGATGGGGATTGGGAATAAAATTGTCAGCGTCCTGCCAATCCCAGGTGCGGTCTGCTGGTGGGTACTGGACATTTACAGGTGGTTGTGCGGGTTGTGGAAGTGGAGGTTGTGGTTGTGGGGATTGGTGGGTGGGTGAGGATGGCCGCTGAGCTGACTCAGCGGCGTCGGTGCCAGCATGGTCCACTGCTGGTGCATCGCGCCTGGCACCACTACCACTACCAGATGCATGCACATTTCTCATTCCAATTGCAACACTATCGTCTTCATTTTCACTATCACTTCCTGTTGTATGCCCACGGGATGTACTCCGAGATGTACTCCTTTCCCTTGGAACAGCATATGGCACGCTACCAGAGTGCATATAGCATCGTATATACTGACGTTTCACTGGAGAATATTCTGCTCCACTCTCGCTACTGGAACTGTTTTGAAGAGCTTGGAGTTCATATTCACTATCACTATCATCACCATTGCTCACATCAGAGTCTGGGATATGAGTAAATAACAGTTTCCTCTTTCATCCTGGAACAATTGAGCGTGAACAAGATGCCACAACACCGGAGGTGGACGGCTGAGGGTCGTCTGGGTTTTCCTCAATATTACCGGTATTATGGTCATTAGTTTCGGTCACAACCTCCTCAAAACCTTGAAACTCATCACCACTGACACTCCCATCGGTGTTAGAACTGTCACTGGGGAACAAAAGTGTTCCAATTCGCCGAGGAGTGAGGTGTTTCTTACCGCCAGGCATGGTGATCAAAGTGTACTAACATGGCGTTCCCACAATGCACCACTGGGTCCCCGATTTTTTTCCTACTGCGCACACTGACCACGCAGACCCATTCTCTCACCACTAGGCCTACCAGCCATTTCACGCTTAATTTGAAGGCGCTAGAATTTATGCGTACTAGTACGTCAATAACCACAGCGCGTAAAACATACTTGTACGACCATAACCCCGAAAGGGTTAAACTACCCAATAAAGTGATCGGAAATTGGTAATTTGGGCAATTTCACACAAAGTTTAAAATAGGGTCCAGAATAAACAATCCAGACATTCCTGGCACTAAAATAACATTTCCTCTGTTTATTAATTACGTTTCCAGGCTTTACAGATGAATTCGATTTTGATTTTTTATTCACAAAGAATTTTTATTCACACCAAAAAAATAGAAGATTTACTGTTATGCAATATTGTAATAATTGTATAAATAACATCAGCACATTGGTGAATGCACATTAGACCCACCAGCTGATGTGTATTCTACGCGTGATGTGATTTGTTTATCCATGAACATCAGCAAAAATCAAACCAGTCATCCAATTGACTGGTCCTCTGGTAAAACTGTCTACCCTACTTCTAGCTTTCACAGTTGCTGTCTTGTTAAAGCATCCCTTATACACAACTTTCCTTGTATAAATTTTAGCCCTGGTTTTGTCTCTATAGATGCCTTCCTTTCTCATTACATTGTCAAATGCTCCAAACTTGAAATGAGAACACTCGAGACTTAACCTGATCCTTTCTTCTCCTCCTTTCCTTACCTTTTCTCCTTTCCATCTGTTTCCTTTTTTCTTTCTTCTGCCTAAGTGTGTTCTGTATGTCAGTTTTTCCCACCTCTCTGTATTTTTGGTTCTACTCCTTGTGGGACCATAACTCTCGTGCAGTGCTCCTTTTTCTCTTTTCTTGTCCTTAGACTGACCCCACCTCTACTTTTACGACCTCTCCATTCCTCTACTATTGCTACTACCTTTACTTTTGCCTCCCTTCATCCTTCACTCCACTTTCTCTTTTGTACTGCTAAACTACTCTCCCTACTTTCTACTACCACTATTTCTTCTACTACTACGTACTTGCACTACCTACCTTACCACTACTTCTTCTTCTCCCTCTCTTGTTTCTGTCCTTGTCCCACTCGCCTATATACAATGGCTACCTCACTCTTTTCTGTTAGTGTGACTTTGTAAATGGTCCAAGTCAGACTGAAACAACATCATAAGTTCCTCTCTCCTATGTGCGGGGTTATATGTTTAGCGTTCCAGCACGGTATTGTACCTTTTGTTCTAAACCTCACTAAAAATTAAAATTAAAAATTAAAATTCTTTATTTCTCTGTTTTAATATTAAAACAGCATCGGGGGTATTACATTTTATATATGCTAATTTTACATATTATAAAATGCTTATTAACAAAAAAAGTGCCGGAAAATAAAATGCTTTTACAAGAAGGCTATGCCTAGGTATGCCTAGGCATTTCGGGCAGACTAATATACTAGTTCTTACTCTATATTGACACAGGATATGGATCATACTGGTATTAAGGTTAGGTAATTGTAGTGATTAACTAGATTTACAAAATTGAGGTAGTTCTAAATATTTAAGAACTTATTAATTAGTTTATCTATTAATGGAAATGGTCTCATTTTGGCATGATACAGTTTTTATATTGGAGTGTCTTAGGCAAACTTATGACTAGCTTAAGAATTATGAAGCAATATCTGTATTCAGAATTTTATGTTTACAGTCATGTGTAAATTAAGGGGAGTCACAGATATCAATAAGTGTATTTTGCTTTGGATATGTGCAAGATAAAGTAGGTTTCATGTGGTTAGCTACCGGTAGGGTGTGTAAGGAAGATAAGATGTTTTTTAACGGTGCTTTTGAAAATAGAGGTTGTGTCTGCAGTTCTAGAGTTTTCAGGCAGGGAGTTCCAGATTTTAGGCCCTTTTATGTACATTGAATTTTGGGCAACATGAACAATCTCCACACACTTCTAGATCAACAAAAAACATCTACAATGTAAATTGTCAAGAATATTGATGATTTAAGAATTTAAAAAAACATGTATGGTTTCTTCATGGTGTTGTACCATGTAACTCAGATTTTCCCAAAAGGTGTTCACTCCACCCATTGCGTTTTCACACATCTTTTCTTTCAACACGTCGGCCGTTTCCCACCGAGGCAGGGTGGCCCAAAAGGAAAAACGAAAGTTTCTCCTTTTACATTTAGTAATATATACAGGAAAAGGGGTTACTAGCCCCTTGCTCCCGGTATTTTAGTCGCCTCTTACGACACGCATGGCTTACGGAGGAAGAATTCTATTCCACTTCCCCATGGAGATAAGAGGAAATAAGAACAAGAACTAGTAAAAAATTAGAAGAAAACCCAGAGGGGTGAGTATATATATGCTTGTACATGAATGTGTAGTGTGATCTAAGTGTAAGTAGAAGTAGCAAGATGTACCTGAAATCTTGCATGTTTATGAGACAGAAAAAAGACACCAGCAATCCTACCATCATGTAAAACAATTACAGGCTTTCGTTTTACACTCACTTGGCAGGACGGTAGTACCTCCCTGGACAGTTGCTGTCTACCAACCTACTACCTAGTTTTTCACACATAACTATGTTTTTATTAACCCTTTCAGGGTTTTTGACGTACTAGTACGTCTTACGCGCCAGGGCGTTTGACATAGTAGTACGCATAAATTCTACCGGCTTTAAATCAAGCAGGAAAATGCTGGTAGGCCTAGATGTGAGAGAATGGGTCTGCATGGTCAGTGTGCGCAGTAGGAAAAAATCGGGTACCCAGTGGTGCATTGTGGGAACACCATTTCAGTCCACCTTGTCCACCATACCTCGCAGCAAGAAACACCTTACTCCTCGGCGAATTGGGACACTTTTGTTCCCCAGTGACAGTTCTAATAGTGATGGGGGTGTCAGTGAAGGTGACTTTCAAGGTTTTGAGGAGGTTGTGACCGAAAGTAATGACCATAATACCGGTAATAGTGAGGAAAACCCAGACGACCCTCAACCTTCCACCTCTGGTGCTGTGGCGTCTTGTTCACGTTCAGTTGTACCAGAACGAAAGAGGAAACTGTTATTTACTCATATCCAGGACTCTGATGTGAGCACTGGTGATGATAGTGATAGTGAATATGAACTCCAAGCTCTTCAAAACAGTTCCAGTAGCGAGAGTGAAGTGGAATATTCGCCAGAATATACGACGGTATATGCGCTCTGGTAGTGTGCCATATGCACTTCCAAGGGTTAGGAGTACATCTAGGAGTACATCCCGTGGGCATACAACAGGCACAGATAGTGAAAACGAAGATGATAGTGTTGCAATTGGGATGAAAAATGCACATGCATCTGGTGGTGGTGGTGGTAGTGGTGGTGGTAGTGGTGGTGGTAGTGGTGGTGGTAGTGGTGGTGCCAGCCGAGAGGCACCAGCAGTGGGGCATGCTGCCACCCACGCCGCTGACTCACCCGACCTACAACAAAGGCCACCCTCCCCCACCAACCCACCACACCAACCTCCACAACCACAACCTCCACAACCACAACCTCCACAACCACAACCTCCACAACCACAACCTCCACAACCACAACCTCCACAACCACCTGTCAATATCCAGTACCCACCAACAGGCCGCAAATGGGATTGGCAGGAAGCTGATAATTTTGTTCCCAATCCCCATCAGTTTGATGAAAGTCAAAGCAGAATACGCCCATCTTGTACACTTGGAAACAATGCCACTGAACTGGAATGCTTTGAATTATTCTTTGATGAACCCCTGATGAATATTATTGTCAGGGAAAGCAACAGATACTACGAGTACACCATGGCAAACAATACTTTCACCAGGATCACGTCTACACCAGTGGAAAGAAACAACTGTGGCTGAGATGTATCTTTTCTTTGCCACAATAATGCTTGTGCCACATGTGTATAAGCACAATGTCAAATCATACTGGTCAACAGACCGCCTGATTTCAACCCAAGGTTTCAGTGATATACCAGTGAATCGATTTGTGCTACTGTTACGTATGCTACACTTATCAGACAAAACCAGGCCTGACAGAAACGACAGATTATATAAGATTAGGAATGTGTTTATGTATCTGAAACAGATTCAATATGTATTTTTATCCCTTCAGGAAGCTTGTTATTGATGAGTCTTTGATTTTGTTCAAAGGTAGATTGTCGTTCAAGCAGTATATACCAAGCAAGAGGAAACGCTTTGGTATAAAGTTGTTTATGCTTTGTGATTGCTACAGTGGTCTTGTATTGGATATTATTGTGTACACTGGAAGTAATACATTACAAGATACCAGGAAATTATTGGGTATCTCTGGTGATGTGGTTAGAACAATGATGGAACCATATCTTGGTAAGGGGCATACATTATATACTGATAACTGGTACACAAGCCCTTTACTCATGACAGATGTGTGTGGTACAGTGCGTGGAAATCGTAGGCATATGCCAAAGTTTGATGTAGGCACTCGTAGAGGTCAGGTGCAGGCGTTTGCTGCCAATGACATCATGGCATTTCGGTGGCATGACAAACGAGATGTCACACTGTTGTCATCAGTTCACCCTAATGAAATGGCAGACAGTGGCAGGCTGAATAGAGAGACCAATGAACCCATTCTAAAACCTGCAGCTGTGATGGACTACACCCTCAATATGCGTTCAGTGGACAAATGTGACATGCAGATTGGGTTTGCTGATTGTGTTCGAAAGAGTTATAAGTGGTACATAAAACTCTTTTTTCATATTTTGGACATTTTCATGCTCAATGCTTATAATATGTATAAGCTGAAGACCAGAAACAAACCACCATATGGCGAATTTTGTTTGTCTGTGATCAGACAAATAATATTCAAGTACCAAGTAATAGCACCTGCAATAGAACACCGCCCACAAAATTATGAACAAATACCCTCTTGTCTGAGGCCTGGTGATCACTTCCTAATGAAACTGCCTGCTACTGCTTTCAAGACAAAGGCTCAGAAGAGGTGCCATGTCTGTTCACATACAAAAAAACGCCCTCAACAACGCAGAGACACTCGTTTTATGTGTGAGAAGTGTAAAGTACCATTGTGCATGACACCATGTTTCAAAGTGTTCCGCAAGCTGAACCACTTCTAGGAACATGTCCAGTGACTGTATACAGTAGAACGTCATTTAGCACGAGATTATGTTGCATGTTACCGGTATTGCACGATTTAAGATTTGCGACACATTATCATCTTACACGACGTAAAGATGATATTACACGGTTCGGCAGGAGGGGAAAAGTTTTGAGCGCATGGTTATTTACTGCCTAAGAATCCTCATGCTTTGAGGAAAAGGGAATTTGTTTTTCCTTCTTGCAAACTAAGTTTATTCAGATACACGGGGCCAGGAGCTGAGTCTCGACCCCTGCAACCACAATTAGGTGAGTACAGTTACATACATTATCATACATAGCAGCATATGTGTAGAGAACCTAGGATAACCCAAGTCAGTCAATGGAAATACTGTCACTCTGACTTTTTTGGGTTATCCTAGGTTCTCTACACATATGCTGCTATGTATGATAATCTTCGTAACTGTATCTGTGTATACCTGAATAAACTTAGTTTGTGGGAAGGAAAAACAAATAACCATTCTCACAAGAAGTCTTGTTACTACTACTGTTGTGGTTCAGCAGACACTACCCGCCTTACCCAGCCACCACGGACCCCACCATCCCAGCATTCGTACGTATTTCATACGCGTCAATTAGTCCTGGCTACAAGCCAGCCAGCTGTGTGTGTGAAGAATAAGAGTGAATTGTGTTTTGATCTTGAATTAACGAAGAAAACACAGATATTAGACAAGACATAACCTGTGGCCATAATGAAGTGTTACTTTGTACACATAAAAAGATGTAAACATAAGTTTGTGTGACTGACTGACTGACTGACTGACTGACTGACTTGACTGACTGACTGACTTGACTGACTGACTGACTAACTAACTCGACTGACTGAATGACTTGACTGACTGACTGAATGACTTGACTGGCTTACTGAATGACTTGACTGGCTTACTGAATGACTTGACTGGCTTACTGAATGACTTGACTGACTGACTGAATGACTTGACTGACTTACTGAATGACTTGACTGACTTACTGAATGACTTGACTGACTTACTGAATGACTTGACTGACTTACTGAATGACTTGACTGACTTACTGAATGACTTGACTGACTTACTGAATGACTTGACTGACTTACTGAATGACTTGACTGACTTACTGAATGACTTGACTGACTTACTGAATGACTTGACTGACTGAATGACTTGACTGAATCACTTGACTGACTTACTGAATGACTTGACTGACTTACTGAATGACTTGACTGACTTACTGAATGACTTGACTGACTTACTGAATGACTTGACTGACTTACTGAATGACTTGACTGATTTATTGAATGACTTGACTGACTTATTGAATGACTTGACTGACTTACTGAATGACTTGACTGACTTACTGAATGACTTGACTGACTTACTGAATGGCTTGACTGACTTACTGAATGGCTTGACTGACTTACTGAATGGCTTGACTGACTTACTGAATGGCTTGACTGACTTAAAGTTAGACACTCAGTTCAACCATCGACTTCAGTTCAAGAACTTCTACTATCCACCTCAGCCCAGTAGGGCCACACCATCCATATCCACTCTTCACTACCATCCACAAACATCATTACCCACAATTTAAGGTAAGAAATACTATTATTTCTATTGCATTTGTAGTCTTAAGCAGTAATAGATCATGACAATGAACTAAAATTACATATTCGCCTTCAATTTTTGCAAGATATGTTGGTCTAAAAAAACTTGTTTGGCTTTTTGGGGACTCTCAAACACGTAACCCTATTTTTCCCATAAGTTCTGTTAATTATTTAAGACGAAATTATCTAACACGACTTTTTCAGGAACGTAACTATCGTGCTAAATGACGTTCTACTGTATATGTATATATATGTATGATAGATAAATTTTAATAAACAATATTTTACATTGTTAGTACAGTGGACCCCCGGTTTTCATTATTTTTTCGTTCCAGAATGCTATTCAAGTGCCATTACCAAACGAATTTATTCCCATAAGGAATAATGTAAAGTAGACTAGTCCTTTTAGACCCCCGAAAATACACTTACAAAAGCATTTAAAAAAATACACTTGATAGGAGTGAATGGAGACAAATGGTTTTTAATACTTGACGTGCTGTTGGAGTGTGAGCAAAGTAACATTTATGAAGGGATTCAGGGAAACCGGCAGGCCGGACTTGAGTTCTGGAGATGGGAAGTACAGTGTCTGCACTCTGAAGGAGGGGTGTTAATGTTGCAGTTTTATAACTGTAGTGTAAAGCACCCCTCTGGCAAGACAGTGATGGAGTGAATGATGATGAAAGTTTTTCTTTTTCAGGCCACCCTGCCTTGGTGGGAATCGGCCGATGTGTTAATAAAAAAAAAATAACTTACATAAAAGGGCGAGTTTGGAGCAGGACGAACACCGGGGGTCCACTGTATTTGTAAACATGTTATGTAAAAAATATAATGAGAACAAAGTTTGTGTAGTTATTGTGTAGTAAATAACAAGTGAATATTTGAAAAACAGCACTTATATTGGTCTCACAGGCCATAAAAGTTATTTGAAAAAAAAAAATTAAAAAAGAAAAGAAAACAACTCAAAAAAATAAAATAAAAAATTACCGGCCGACTGGCAGTCAGCAATGTTGCCATAAGTGGCTCATTTTCTGTCAACTTCAAGCCTCCATATCTCAGTAAGTATTGATCACAAAATTTTTTTTTTAGCCTATTAGATTTAGAAAAAAAAACTATTATTTCATAAGAAAAAATAATTTTTTTTTTCGAAAATTTCTCGACCCTGAGAGAGAGTTAAGAATCAAGGGTCTCGACCCTGAAAGGGTTAAACATATCTCATATAAAAGATGACTGTCTATTGTAGATATCAATTAGAAAAGATATGAGGAGTTTGTTTTTATTTCTCAATCAAATATTTAACAAGGTTTTGTCTTAGGAGATAAGTAAACCTAATTCTTGAAGTGTAGGTACACTGAAGAAAAAGTTGTAGTATGTAAGTCACTCTAATATTAACAACTTTTAAGAGAAGGAATTTCCAATGTTTTTGTTCCATCAGCATTTATTTAAATGCCAATTCTCAAGAGCTGTGTTTTACCAACTAGTAACAAGTCAATGCTATGGTTACTCTACCTCATACACACAAATGTATAGCTCATTATTATGCTGTAATTATACATGAAAAATATACAAGCAAGAGTTATTTGATTGGAGTGCAATGTAAAATGCATGTGCAACATAAAATATAAAATATAACTCACAGTTCAATCATGGTGACAACTTGAGTCTCTGAGAGCAATGGGTCATATTTTCTGCCATCCCCACACACTGCCTTAACATTAAGAGGCAGTTTACGCAAAATTATGAAGTCTGCCGGTAAGGGTTTGATACGGTACTCATTATCCTGATAAAAGAAAAACACTGACATTAATAACAAATAAAAACATTACTTGAAATACTGATTTTCTTTTTTCCTCACTGGCCATCCCACCATGTCAGAGTGACCAATAAAAGAAAACACATTCACTATCATTCACTCAAATGCTGTCTTGCTAGAAGTGTACTAACATTACAGTTCAGATGAGCCTCCAATATACAACATCCCCAGCCATCTTTCATGGTGCAGGCACTGCTCTTCCCACCAGCCATCCTTCATGGTGCAGGCACTGCTCTTCCCACCAACCATCCTTCATGGTGCAGGCACTGCTCTTCCCACCAGCCATCCTTCATGGTGCAGGCACTGCTCTTCCCACCAGCCATCCTTCAAGGTGCAGGAACTGCTCTTCCCACCAACCATCTTTCTATGGTGCAGGCACTGCTCTTCCCACCAGCCATCTTTCATGGTGCAGGCACTGCTCTTCCCACCAACCATCCTTCATGGTGCAGGCACTGCTCTTCCCACCAACCATCTTTCATGGTACAGGCACTGCTCTTCCCACCAGCCATCTTTCATGGTGCAGGCACTGCTCTTCCCACCAACCATCCTTCATGGTGCAGGCACTGCTCTTCCCACCAGCCATCCTTCATGGTGCAGGCACTGCTCTTCCCACCAGCCATCCTTCATGGTGCAGGCACTGCTCTTCCCACCAGCCATCCTTCATGGTGCAGGCACTGCTCTTCCCACCAGCCATCCTTCATGGTGCAAGCACTGCTCTTCCCACCAGCCATCTTTCATGGTGCAGGCACTGCTCTTCCCACCAACCATCCTTCATGGTGCAGGCACTGCTCTTCCCACCAGCCATCCTTCATGGTGCAGGCACTGCTCTTCCCACCAGCCATCCTTCATGGTGCAGGCACTGCTCTTCCCACCAGCCATCCTTCATGGTGCAGGCACTGCTCTTCCCACCAGCCATCCTTCATGGTGCAAGCACTGCTCTTCCCACCAGCCATCTTTCATGGTGCAGGCACTGCTCTTCCCACCAACCATCCTTCATGGTGCAGGCACTGCTCTTCCCACCAGCCATCCTTCATGGTGCAGGCACTGCTCTTCCCACCAGCCATCCTTCATGGTGCAGGCACTGCTCTTCCCACCAACCATCCTTCATGGTGCAGGCACTGCTCTTCCCACCAGCCATCCTTCATGGTGCAGGCACTGCTCTTCCCACCAGCCATCCTTCATGGTGCAAGCACTGCTCTTCCCACCAGCCATCCTTCATGGTGCAAGCACTGCTCTTCCCACCAGCCATCCTTCATGGTGCAGGCACTGCTCTTCCCACCAGCCATCCTTCATGGTGCAAGCACTGCTCTTCCCACCAACCATCTTTCATGGTGCAAGCACTGCTCTTCCCACCAGCCATCCTTCATGGTGCAGGCACTGCTCTTCCCACCAGCCATCCTTCATGGTGCAGGCACTGCTCTTCCCACCAGCCATCCTTCATGGTGCAAGCACTGCTCTTCCCACCAA
>WNWK01029094.1:0-24741 GCA_009830355.1 Cherax destructor | reverse complement strand
AAAATTAAGAGAGTGGTGAAGCAATGTATAAAGAGAGAAAATGAGAGGGGGGGTGAGATGTTATCAACAAATTTTGTTGAAAATAAGAAAACGTTTTGGAGTGAGATTAATAAGTTGAGGAAGCCTAGGAAACAAATGGATTTGACAGTTAAAAATAGGAGAGGAGAGTTATTAAATGGAGGGAATATTTTGAGGAGTTGTTAAATGTTGATGAAGACAGGGAAGCTGTGATTTCGTGTATAGGGCAAGGAAGAATAACATCTTGTAGGAGTGTGGAAGAGCCAGTTGTGAGTGTGGGGGAAGTTCGTGAGGCAGTGGGTAGAATGAAAGGGGGTAAGGCAGCTGGGATTGATGGGATAAAGATAGAAATGTTAAAAGCAGGTGGGGATATAGTTTTGGAGTGGTTGGTGCTATTATTTAATAAATGTATGGAAGAGGGTAAGGTACCTAGGGATTGGCAGAGAGCGTGTATTGTTTCTTTGTACAAAGGCAAAGGGGACAAAAGAGAGTGCAAAAATTATAGGGGAATAAGTCTGTTGAGTGTACCTGGTAAAGTGTATGGTAGAGTTATTATTGAAAGAATTAAGAGTAAGACAGAAAGCAGGATAGCAGATGAACAAGGGGGCTTTAGGAAAGGTAGGGTGTGTGTAGACCAAGTGTTTACAGTGAAACATATAGTTGAACAGTATTTGGATAAGGGTAAAGAGGTTTTTTGGCATTTATGGATTTGGAAAAGGCGTATGATAGGGTGGATAGGGGGGCAATGTGGCAGATGTTGCAGGTGTATGGAATAGGAGGTAGGTTACTGAAAGCAGTGAAGAGTTTTTATGAGGATAGTGAGGCTCAGGTTAGAGTGTGTAGGAGGGAGGGGACTATTTCCCAGTAAAAGTGGGCCTTAGACAAGGATGTGATGTCACCGTGGTTGTTCAATATATTTATAGATGGGGTTGTAAGAGAAGTGAATGCAGGGTCTTGGCAAGAGGTGTGGGGTTAAAAGATAAAGAATCAAATACAAAGTGGAGTTGTCACAGTTGCTTTTTGCTGATGACACTGTGCTTTTGGGAGATTCTGAAGAGAAGTTGCAGAGATTGGTGGATGAATTTGGTAGGGTGTGTGAAAGAAGAAAATTGAAGGTGAATATAGGAAAGAGTAAGGTGATGAGGATAACAAAAAGATTAGGTGACGAAAGATTGGATATCAGATTGGAGGGAGAGAGTATGGAGGAGGTGAATGTATTCAGATATTTGGGAGTGGACATGTCAGCAGATGGGTCTATGAAGGATGAGGTGAATCATTGAATTGATGAGGGGAAAAGGGTGAGTGGAGCACTTCGGAGTCTGTGGAGACAAAGAACTTTGTCCATGGAAGTAAAGATGGGAATGTATGAGAGTATAGTTATACCAACACTCTTATATGGGTGTGAAGCATGGGTGATGAATGTTGCAACGAGGAGAAGGCTGGAGGCAGTGGAGATGTCATGTCTGAGGTCAATGTGTGGTGTGAATATAATGCAGAGAATTCGGAGTTTGGAAATTAGGAGGAGGTGCGGGATTACCAAAACTATTATCCAGAGAGCTGAGGAGGGGTTGTTGAGGTGGTTTGGACATGTAGAGAGATGGAACGAGACAGAATGACTTCGAGAGTGTATAAATCTGTAGTGGAGGGAAGGCGGGGTAGGGGTCGGCCTAGGAAAGGCTGGAGGGAGGGGGTAAAGGAGGTTTTGTGTGCGAGGGGCTTGGACTTCCAGCAAGCATGTGTGAGCGTATTTGATAGGAGTGAATGGAGACAAATGGTTTTTAATACTTGACGTGCTGTTGGAGTGTGAGCAAAGTAACATTTATGAAGGGATTCAGGGAAACCGGCAGGGCGGACTTGAGTCCTGGAGATGGGAAGTACAGTGTCTGCACTCTGAAGGAGGGGTGTTAAAGTTGCAGTTTTATAACTGTAGTGTAAAGCACCCCTCTGGCAAGACAGTGATGGAGTGAATGATGATGAAAGTTTTTCTTTTTCGGGCCACCCTGCCTTGGTGGGAATCGGCCAATGTGTTAATAAAATAAAATAAGTTATCCCTCAGTGTTTGACTAGAGCAAACGTAATTCTTCCAACACTCCTACAAAGTCGCTTGGTAAACAAATCTCATATTTGTCAATTTTTATTCTGTGGGTGTATGTATCATGTTTATATGCTATGTAACGTGTTTTTTAATAATTTTGAAGAAAATTTCATAGCGGGGCCCAAGAGTGATTATTATTAGTATTACGTAATGTTTTTCCCCGCCCGGCAGCACCATAGCATATAAACAGCATGTTTATATGCTTTGTAACGTGTTTCTTATATAATTTTGAAGAAAATATCATTGATGGATTAATGAAAATGTCTATATTAATGTAAAATAAGACATTTAATGTGCCCAAGAGTGATTATTATTAGTATTACGTAATGTTTTCCCTCCGCCTGGCAACCACACCTACATAGCATTTAAACATAGCATATAAACAGCATGTTTATGTGCTATGTAATGTGTTTCTTATATAATTTTGAAGAAAATATCATAGATGGATTAATGAAAATGTCTATATTGACGTAAAATTGGACATTTAATGTGCCCAAGAGTGATTATTACATAATAGAGATATGTGCTCACGGAAAATGTAAGCAAACCGGGTGGCGTGCGCCGTATCTGAAAGACCGCTCACCATATACAAAAGTTTTGGTCATAATTTGAACTCGCCGTATGAACGGAATGCCGAAAGGCGAAATGCCAAAAAGCGGGGCCCTACTGTATTCTGCTTATTTCAATATACAGTACACTACTGTATAAACATTAAATATACTACCAGAAATGTTATAAATGGTGCAAAGATGACATTTAAACACTATCAAATATGGGTGACACAAACTCACTACCATTATAGTATGCTCCTCACTTAGCGACGAATTTGTTTAACGATGTGGTCTCAGGAACGGAACTCCGTTGTTAAGTGAGGAGAGGCTGTACAGTGGACCCTCGCCATTCGAATTTAATCCGTTCCAGGAGCTTGTTCTTAATGTGAAATGTTCGAAAGGCGATTTAATTTTTCCCATAAGAAATAATGGAAATACAATTAATCCGTTCCAGAAATCCAAAAATATATAAAAAATATTATATTTTAATAAAATTAAGCTTCTACATAGACAAAAACATTAAATACTACAGTGTTGTACTACTAAAAGTATTAGTAAATAAATGCAAGTCTTTTTACTTACCATTATTGAAGATTGTTGATGGCATATGGAAGAGAGGGAGGAGGAGTGAGGGAGGGAGGGGTTAGTGTTTGGAAGGGAATCCCTTCCAGAAGGACTTCAGGTACCAAAGCCCTATCTGGGGTTACTTCTTTTCTTTGTCTTTTAATCCCACTAGGGCCAGCTTGGGAGTCACTGGACACTTTAACAAAATAACTGTCCACAGTCCTCTGTTTCTGGCACCTTTTCAACATGTTCCTGAAGAAGGACATTGTTTGGTCACTGAACATGCTGCTGTTATGGCTTGTTTGAGCTTGTTCAGGGTGGTATTTTTCAACAAAACTTTGCAATCTATTCCACATTGTACACATCTCCTTAATCTCTGAAGAAGGCACCTTCTTCAGCCCCTCTTCCTCCTCCTTCTCCCGTGAATCAATAGCCTCAAATCTGGTCTGATGCTCTTCTATTTCCAGCTCTTGCAGCTCTTGAGTTGTTAGCTCTACCCTGTGGCCCTGCACTAACTCTTCCACATCATCGCCACTCACCTCTAACCCCATGGACTTGCCCAATTCCACAATACAGTCCACAACAGGCACAGGGTCGGCAGGGTCAGGGTCAGCCTCAAACCCTTCAAAATCCCTCTGTTGGACACAACCTGGCCACAATGGTCTCCAAGCAGAGTTCAAAGTCCTTGAAGTCACTCCTCCCAAGCCTTGCCTATAAGGCCTATGCAGCTGTAGATATTGAAATGATTCTTCCAGAACTCTCTAAGGGTCAATTCACTGTCCGAGGTCATTTCAAAGCACTTTTCAAACACTGCTTTTGTGTAGAGTTTTTGAAGTTACAGATGACCTGCTGGTCCATGGGCTGGAGGAGAGGAGTGGTGTTAGGAGGCAAGAACTTCAGTTTTATGAATTTGAAGTCTTCACACAGTAGGTCTTCCATGTTTTGAGGATGTGAAGGAGCATTGTAGGTATTTTCTCACACTGGGGCCAAACACTTCATGGATCCAGTCACTGAAAAGGTGCTTTGTGACCCATGCATTCTGACTAGCTCTCCACAAGACACACAATCTACTTTTAACGACATTGTGTCTCTTGAACACTCTGGGATTTTCTGAGTGATACACTAGTATAGGCTTTAATTTAAAATCCCCACTAGCATTACTACACATCAAGAGAGTTAGCCTGTCTTTCATAGGCTTGTGTCCTGGCAGTGCCTTTTCTTCCTGAGTAATGTAGGTCCTGTTGGGCATTTTCTTCCAAAACAGGCCTGTTTCGTCACAATTGAACACTTGTTCAGGTTTCAATTTTTCAGTCTTTATGTAGTCCTGAAACTCCTTTATAAATTTTTCAGCTGCATGTTTGTCTGAACTGGCAGCCTCACCATGCCTTACCACATTATGTATGCCACTACGATTTTTATATCTCTCAAACCAGCCTTTGCTGGCTTTAAATTCACTACCATTACAATCAGCACTGGTTGCAGGCATTTTCTTTAAAAGATCGGCATGCAAGTTCCTTGCCTTTTCACAAATAATTGACTCAGACACACTATCACCCGCTAACTCTTTATCCTTGAGCCACACCAGCAACAACTTCTCAATCTCTTCGATTATTTGTGGTCTGTTTTTGGCTCGCACAGTAACACCTTTTGCAACATCAGCTTGCTTAATTTCTTCCTTCTTAAGCAGGATAGAAGCGATAGTTGACCTGTTTTTGCCATATATCCTGGCAAGATCACACAATCGCACACCACTCTCATATTTTTGTATTATTTCCTTCTTCATTTCTACGGTGTTTCTCACTTTTATCAGCCCAGGGGCACCACTAGGAACTTTCTTGGGACCCATGGTAGCTTATTTCACAGTCGCACGTAATGAACAAACTCCAAAAAATTATAATTAAGTGTGAAATGTCTGTGGAAGCGTGCAGGGTATTGTTCTCTCGAGTGTAAACAACGCGTGACTGGCTCTCCACGCCTGCGCTGTGAGGCACCCAAGCGCCTGGGCTGACAGGTCACGAACGTATTCGTTCGACTCGCGATAATTTGTTCGCATGACGATTTCGAATTTTTTGTACTAATGACGATTTGTTCGACTGCCGAGCCGTTCGAATAGCGGGGGTCCACTGTATTATATTATTATTATTATTATTATTGTATTATACAGTGGACCCCCGAGGTTCGGTCATAATTCGTTCCAGGAGCTAGACCTTAACTCGAACTGTTCGAAAGTTGAACCCTTATTTCCCATAAGAAATAATGTAAATACAATTAATCCTTTCTAGACACCCAAAAATATTCACAAAAAATTAATTTTGTAAAGATTAACTACGTACAGTGGTACCTCGGTTTACGATTTTAATCCGTCAGAGAGGGCATATTTTAAGCCGAAACAATCGTAAAACGAATCAATTTTCCCCATAAGAAATAATGGAAATAAATTTAATCCGTCCAAGACTTCCAAAAGTAGTTAAATAAAATATTTTTTAGAACTTTTGGACATTAAATAATACACAATTTAATAAAGAATACATAAATATACATGCAAATATTGTACAATAACATGTCACTTACATTTATTGAAGAGTTGTTGATGTGTGGAGGACGGGAGGAGGGGAGAAGGTGGAGTAGTATGCTAGTGTTTGGAAGGGGGAATCCCCTTCCATTAACACTGCAGGTGGTAAGTTCTTTTCTGGGGTTACTTCCCTTTTCTTTGAATGCCACTAGGACCAGCTTGAGAGTCACTAGACCTCTTTCTAACAACAAATTTGTCCAGGAGATCTGTGTCTGGCGATTCTTTAACACATCCCTGAAATGACACACCACTGTGTCATTGTACAGGTTGCCAGCACGGCCTGCAACAGCATGGTTAGGGTGATATTCATCCATAAATGCTTGCACCTTGCTCCACATTCCACAAATGTCCTTAATCCTTGAAGAAGGCACATTCTTCCATTTTTGTTCCACCTCCTCCACCTCCTCTGAACCATTGTCCTGACCTCTGCTCTCTTGTTCCAGTTGCTGTTGAAGCTCTTGCAGATCTTCAGTGGTTAGCTCTTCCTTGTGCTCCTCCACCAACTGTTCCACATCCTCACCACTCACCTCTAACCCCAAAGACTTGCCCAATTCCACAATTTCTTCCACAACAGGCTCAGGCTCAGGCTCAGGCTCAGGGTTCTGAGGCTCAGCCCCAAAACCTTCAAAATCCCTCCCTAGGACACAGTCTGGCCACAATTTTCTCCAGGCAGAGTTCAAAGTCCTGGTAGTCACTCCCTCCCAAGCCTTACCTATAAGGTGTACACAATGCAGCATATGGAAATGGTTTTCCAAAATTCTCTTAGGGTTATGTTCATGTCTGTGGTCACATCAAAGCACTTTTGAAACATTGCTTTGGTATAGAGTTTTTAAAGTTGGAAATGACCTGCTGGTCCATGGGCTGGAGGAGAGGAGTGGTATTAGGGGGCAAGAACTTCACTTTGATGAATTTAAACTCGTCCACAATTTTCTCTACCAAGTTTGGAGGATGACAAGGAGCATTGTCCATTATCAGGAGGCACTTAAGTGGCAAATTATTGTCCAATAGATATTTCTTCACACTGGGGCCAAACACTTCATTGAACCAATCTAAGAAAATGTCCTTTGTGACCCAAGCCTTTTGTTAGACTTCCACATCACACACAAGTTAGACTTGCTGACACCGCATCTGCCAAACACTCGGGATTTTCAAAAAGATACACTAGTAAAGGCTTCACTTTGCAATCACCACTTGCATTGGCACAAAGCATCAACGTTAGCCTGTCTTTCATAGGCTTATGTCCTGGCTGTGCCTTTTCCTCCTGAGTAATGTAGGTCCTGTTGGGCATTTTCTTCCAAAACAGGCCTGTTTCATCACAATTAAACACTTGTTGGGGAGGAATTGTTCAGCCTCTAGGTACTCCTGGAATTCAGGAACATATTTTTCAGCCGCACTTTTGTCAGAACTGGCTGCGTCACCATGCCTCACAACACTATGTATGCCAGTACGCTTCTTAAATTTTGAAACCAGCCTCTGCTGGCTTTAAATTCGCTCACTTCACTCGTTGCAGGCATTTTCTTAAGGAGATCATCATGCAACTGCCTTGCTTTTTCACATATTATTCCCTCCGAAACAGTATCTCCTGCTAACTGTTTCTCGTTGATCCACACCAACAACAACCTTTCCACATTTTCCACCACTTGTGGTCTCTGTTTTGTGATCACAGATGCACCTTTTGCAACAACAGCTTCCTTGATTTTACTTAAATATTTCTTATCCACAATGGTAGCGATGGTAGAATAGGGTTTACCATACAGCCTGGCCAGCTCACTGATACGCACTCCACTTTCATATTTTTCTATTATCTCCTTCTTCACTTCTATCGTACATATATTTCTGTTCCTCTTTGCCACAGGCTTAGCACTAGGATCTTTCCTTGGGCCCATGGTAGCTTATTTAGCAGTTGCAAGCACTAAAAACAGTGGAATAATGACAATATACTGGTATGAATGCGTGGGTGTGGGTGGGTGGTCGCTCTCGCTTGTAAACAATAGCACTGACGCTCCCTGGAGTGCGCGCTCAGCTGGGCGCCAAGCGGACAGGTCCGGTACGAATGTCGGTAACCGAAGCAAACATCGTAAACCACAAACAAATTTCTTACGTTATAAATATCGGTTACCGAAAATAACGTAAGGTGATAACATCGTAAACCGAGGTACCACTGTATAGTTTTACATACACAAAACAATTATAAGTACAGTGGAACCCCGGTTAACGAAAAAAATTCATTGCAGAAGCCTGCTCAAGTGCCATTACTGAACGAATTTACTTCCTTAAGAACAAATGTCATTTAGGTTAGTCTATTTCAGACCCCCAAAAATACACTTCCACAAGCACTTACAATATTATACTTACATAATTGCACGATTTCCGGGGTGTTCGTTAACCGGGGTTCCACTGTATATATAAAGTAATAAATTTATAATTAAACATTTAAAATAACATTTACTTACCTTTATTGAAGAGACTTGCTGACATCTGGAAGATAGGGAGGAGGACAGGGGAAGGGCTTAGTGTTTGGAAGGGGAATGCCCCTCCATAAGGACTTCAGGTAACAAGTCCCTCTCTGGGGTTACTTCCCTTCTTTGTCTTTCAATCTCACAAGGACAAGCTTGAGAGTCACTAGACCCCTGTCTAGAAACATAACTGTCAAGAGTGCTCTGTTTCTGGCACCTCTAACATTTTCCTGAAGTGGGACAAGGTTTTATCACTGAACATGTTGCAAATATGGCTTGTTTCAGCTTGCTCAGGGTGGTGTTTTTCAACAAATGTCTGCACCTTAGTCCACATAGAACAAATTTCCTTAATCTCTGAAGAAGTTACTACCTCACCCTGTCCATCTTCCTCCTCCTGTGAAGCAATTTCCTCTACTGTCATCTGATGCTGTTCCAGATGAAGTTCTTGCAGCTCTTCAGTGGTTAGGTCTACCCTGTGGTCCTCCACCAACTCTTCCACATCCTCACCACTCACCTCCAACCCCAGGGACTTGCCCAATGCCACAATATCTTCCACAACAGGCACAGGGTCGTCAGGGTCAGGATCAGCCTCAAATCCTTCAAAATCCCTCTTTTCAACACAATCCAGCCACAGTGGTCTCCAAGCAGAGTTCAAAGTCCTGGAAGTCACTCCCTCCCAAGCCTTACCTATAAGGTCTATGCAATGGAGGATACTGAAGTGATCTTTCCAGAACTCTCTTAGGGTCAACTCAGTGTCCGAGGTCACTTCAAAGCACTTTTGAAACACTGCTTTTGTGTACAGTTTCTTGAAGTTAGAAATCTATGACCTGCTGGTCCATGGGCTGGAGGAGAGGAGTGGTGTTAGGAGGCAAGAACTTCACTTTTATAAAACTGAAGTTCTCAGACAAATACATAGTTTTCCAAGTTGTGAGGATGAGCAGGAGCATTGTCCAGTAGCAGGAGGTATTTCTTCACATTGGGGTCAAACACTCCAGTGAGCCATTCCAGGAAAATTGCCTTCGTGACCCATGCCTTGGTGTTAGCCTTCCAAAACACGCACAAATTATTCTTGTTCACATTGTGTTTCTTGAACACTGTTATGGGGTATTATGGACTTGTTATGGGGGCTATGGAACCCAGTATGTATTGTTGTAATTAAATAACATGAATACCTAATTATATCGAATTAATCAGAAGTACTGCTTGGGTTGAGTTTAAAAGGCTTGGCCAGCCTTAAAAACTTAAGAGCTGGATTAAACTGATTTTCTCAATATAATAGGTTATATAAATAATGCACACATTTTATTAAGTAATAATTATAAGTTGCATGTCTCATTGTAATAACATAAGATATGTTGAGAGATGTGCAAAGTGATGTGTTCTTGTTTGAGGGGAAGGAGCTTAGAGAGACTGTTGTTTTCCCACAATCCCTCCTGAGAGAAGAACAATGGCTGCTGGAGTGAGCTGGTGTTGTAGGTGCTGATCTTATCTTGACTTCAGGGCTGAATGAGTGCCCAAAAGGTAATGGGGAGGGTTGTAGATCGATGTTACTATGACATTCAGTGATCTTCAGTGTATCAAGACATTGGAGGGTTAAGAAATGTTGAGAAAAAGAGAGTTGAAGGTGGCAGCTGAGCCATGTGCTTTGGGAAAGGCTGATTATATGTTTAGGAGTGGAGACCTGTATATTATATGTATATACTTCTTAATATAGCTCTATTTTCATAATGTTGGTTTAAATAACCTTTGAGAGGAATGTGAAAGGACCAATAAGTTTTCAGATGCAGCAGCTAAACCTGAGTAAGTATCTTTTAGCTATAAATGTCCTCCTTTTACCCTAAGACCTTTTAATTAAGTAAATACCCTATGCTAGTACATGTAGAACCTTGATGATAAATAAGGGGAAATTAACATAACAAACACTCTGGGATTTTCAGAGTGATACACCAGTAAAGGCTTCACTTTAAAATCCCCACTAGCATGAGAGTTAGCCTATCTTTCATAGGCTTGTGTCCTGGCAGTGCCTTTTCCTCCTGAGTAATATAGGTCCTGTTTGACATTTTCTTCCAAAACAGGCCTGTTTCATCACAAAAACACTTGTTGGGGTTCGAATTTTCAGTGTCTACGAACCCCTTAAATTCACTCACAAACTTTTCAGCAGCACGTTTGTCTGAACTGGCTGCCTCACCATGCCTTACAACACTGTGTATGCCACACGTTTCCTAAATCTGTCAAACCAGCCTTTGCTGGCTTTAAAATCACTCGCATCAGCACTGGTTCCAGGCATTGTCTTGACAAGATCTTCGTGCAACTGCCTTGCCTTTATACAAATTATCGCCATGGAAACACTATCACCCACTATCTGTTTTCATTGATCCACACGCAACAATTTCTCAACCTCATCCACTGTTTGTGGTCTATTTGTGCAAACATGTCAACACCTTTGCAACATTAGCTTCCTTGATTTCTTTTCTCTTTGCCAGGATAGAGGTGATAGTAGATTGGTTTTTGTTGTACATCCTGGCAAGCTCACTCACACGTAAGCCACTCTCATATTTTCTACTATCTCCTTCTTCAGTTCGATGGTGTTCCTCACATTCTTTGCCACAGGGTGCCACTAGGAAGCTTCTTTGGACCCATGGTGACATATTTCACAGTGACAATCACTAAACCAGCAATAAACACAATAAATTTATTGTGAAATTTTTGAATGAGCGCTGGGTAATGTTTTCTCAATCGTAAACAAAGATAGACTGGGCTCATGATGCCTGCGCCGTGAGGCGCCAAGCACGGAGCAGGGATAGGTCTGGTACCTGGACCAGACCTATCCGGGGAAAAATTGGACCGAAAAAAGAAATCGAAACTCGAACTGACTGATACTGGACCGACCGCAAGTCGGGGTCCACTGTATTATATTATTATAATGAGGAAGCTCTAAACCCATAGGATTATACAGTGCCTGTGGGGGGGGGATGGAAGGTATTCAGGCTTAATTTAGGGAACTGGAGTACAGATACAATTCCCTAGATCAAGAGCCCCTCACCAGCGTCAAGGAACCTTCCTTGAGGGGAAAGCTCGCAACCTGAATTTTGGCTTGTATCCATGAGCAAAAAATCGACCGAGCGACGGCTCATATCCTGAAAAACTCGCATGGTTGGGGCACTTGTAAACAGAGCTTCCATTGTACTTGTAGCATTATCACCTCAGCAGCCACTCCTTCAACAGCAGGACTGCGATAACCTCTATGGGCATGTATATGTGAATGGTTACATTATTAAATTTAGTTTAATTTTAAAATTATTACTTTAATAACATTTATTATGCTGTTCTATAAGGCTTGCAGTCATGCAGTCCCCCCATTCTATTTTTTGACGACTTGCCACTGTACAGCGGGGCCCGCCTGTGACTGAAAATTGTCTTCAATGAACATTATGTTGTCAGTGGATCTCTTGGAGGAATTTCTGTATATCATCTTGGAGGTTTGCTGTGTCCTCAGTGGATGATACACACGAAAATCACTCCCTATGAAAGCAAAAGACTCGGCAGGAGATGCAACATTTCCCCGATGAAAAGCAGGGGCGCCACGAGTACACTAAGAGACAACATCATAAGTGTCTGGGGCCCAAGACTGTTCAACTGCCTCCCAGCATACATTAGGGGGATTACCAATACAGTGACCCCTGGCTGTCTTCAAGAAGGCACTGGACAGGCATCTAAAGTCAATACCTGACCAACTGGGCTGTGGTTCATACATCAGTTTGCCTATGGCTGGCAGTAACAGCCTGGTTGATCAGACCCTGATCCACCATGAGGCCTGGTCTCAGACCTGGCCGCAGGGCGTGACCCCTGAAACCCTCTCCAGGTAAACTCAGGTATGTCTGTACATGTCAAATATGAGAAAAAGAAAGAGAAGAGGGCCATTACGTGCCTTGGGAAGAAAACCTCTCATGCCAGCCTCTGATGTCACTATTACACATTGGCTTCTGTTTGTTAGAAAATTAACCCTTTCAGGGTTTTTGAAGTACTAGTATGTCTTACGCGCCAGGGCATTTGACGTACTAGTACGCATAAATTCTAGCGGCTTCAAATCGAGCGGGAAAACACTGGTAGTCCTAGATGTGAGAGAATGGGTCTGCGTGGTCAGTGTGCACAGTAGGAAAAATCGGGTACCCAGTCGTGCATTATGGGAACACCATTTCAGTCCACCTTGTCCACCATGCCTCGCAGCAAGAAACACCTTACTCCTCGGCGAATTGGGACACTTTTGTTCCCCAGTGATAGTTCTAAATAGTGATGGGGGTGTCAGTGAAGGTGACTTTCAAAGTTTTGAGGCGGTTGTGACCGAAAGTAATGACCATACTACCGGTAATAGTGAGGAAACCCCAGACGACCCACAACCTTCCACCTCTGGTGCTGTGGCGTCTTTTCACGTTCAGTTGTACCAGAACGAAGGAGGAAACTGTTATTTACTCATATCCAGGACTCAGATGTGAGCAATGGTGATGATAGTGATAGTGAATATGAATTCCAAGCTCTTCAAAACAGTTCCAGTAGCGAAAGTGAAGTGGAATATTCGCCAGTGAAGCGTCAGTATATACGACGGAATATGCGCTCTGGTAGTGCCATATGCACTTCCAAGGGTTAGGAGTACATCTAGGAGTACTTCCCATGGGCGTACAACAGGCACAGATAGTGAAAACGAAGATGATAGTGTTGCAATTGGGATGAAAATGCACATGCATCTGGTGGTGGTGGTAGTGGTGGTGCCAGGCGTGAGGCACCAGCAGTGAGCCATGCTGCCACCGACGCCGCTGACTCCATCCGACCGACAACAAAGGCCATCCTCACCAACCCACCCTCCACAACTACAACCTCTACAACCACCTGCCAATATCCAGTACCCACCAGCAGACCGCAAATGGGATTGGTAGGAAGCTGATAATTTTGTTCCCAATCCCCATCAGTTTGAAGAAAGTCAAAGTGGAATACGCCCATCTTGTACACTTGGAAACAATGCCACTGAACTGGAATGCTTTGAATTATTCTTTGATGAACCCCTGATGAATATTATTGTCAGGGAAAGCAACAGATACTACGAGTACACCATGCCAAACACAATACTTTCACTAGGATCATGTCTACACCAGTGGAAAGAAACAACTGTGGCTGAGATGTATCTTTTCTTTGCCACAATAATGCTTATGCCACATGTGTATAAGCACAATGTCAAATCATAATTGTTAACAGACCGCCTGATTTCAACCCTAGGTTTCAGTGATATTATACCAGTGAATCGATTTGTGCTACTGTTGCGTATGCACACTTATCAGACAAAACAAGGCCTGACAGAAACGACAGGTTATATAAGATTAGGAATGTGTTTATGTATCTGAAACAGAAATTCAGTATGTATTTTTATCCCTTCAGGAAGCTTGTTATTGATGAGTCTTTGATTTTATTCAAAGGTAGATTGTCGTTCAAGCAGTATATACCAAGCATGAGGAAACGATTTGGTATATTGTTTGTGCTTTGTGATTGCTACAATGGTCTTGTACTGGATATTATTGTGTACACTGGCAGTAATACATTGCAAGATACTAGGAAGTTACTGGGTATCTCTGGTGATGTGGTTAGAACAATGATGGAACCATATCTTGGTAAGGGGCATACATTATATACTGATAACTGGTACACAAGACCTTTACTCAGTGATTTTTTTGCGAGTGAACATGACAGATGTGTGCAGTACAGTGCATGGAAATCGTAGGCATATGCCTAGGTTTGATGTAGGCACTCAGAGGTCAGGTGCAGGCGTTTGCTGCCAATGACATCATGGCATTTTGGTGGCATGACAAACAAGATGTCACACTGTTGTCATCAGTTCACCCTAATGAAATGGCAGACAGTGGCAGGCTGAATAGAGAGACCAATGAACCCATTCTAAACCTGCAGCTGTGATGGACTCACACCTCAATATGCTCAGTGGACAAATGTGACATGCAGATTGGGTTTGCTGATTGTGTTCGAAGAGTTATAAGTTGTACATAAAACTCTTTTTCATATTCTGACATTTATCTCAATGCTTATAATATGTATAAGCTGAAGACCAGAAACAAACCACCATATGGCAATTTTGTTTGTCTGTGATCAGACAAATAATATTCAAATACCAAGTAATTGCACCTGCAATAGAACACCACCCAAGAAATTATGAACAAATACCCTCTCGTCTGAGGCCTGGTGATCACTTCCTAATGAAACTGCCTGCTACTGCTTTCAAGACAAAGGCTCAGAAGAGGTGCCATGTCTGTTCACATACAAAAAAAACGCCCTCAACAACGCAGAGACACTCGTTTTATGTGTGAGGAGTGTAAAGTACCATTGTGCATGACACCATGTTTCAAAGAGTTCCACAAGCTGCACCACTTCTAGGAACATGTCCAGTGACTGTATATATGTATATATACAGTGGACCCTCGAGTTTCGTAAACCCCGGAAATCGTACATTTATGTAAGTATAATATTGTAAGTGCTTGTGGAAAAGTATTTTTGGGGGTCTGAAATAGACTAACCTACGTGACATTTTTCCTTAAGGGAGTAAATTCGCTTCGGTAATGGCACTTGAGCAGACTTCAGGAGGAAGTTTTTAAACTCGGGGGTCCACTGTATGATAGAAAAATAGTAATAAACAATATTTTAACATTGTTAGTATTTGTAAACATGTTTACAAAACAGTATAATGAGAACAAAGTTTGTGTATTATTATGTACAGTAGAACGTCATTTAGCACGAGATTATGTTGCACGTTACGGGTATTGCACGATTTAAGATTTGACACATTATCATCTTACATGACGAAAGATGATATTACACGGTTCGGCAGGAGGAAAATTTTTTGAGCGCGCGGGCGCAGGGGGGTTAAACCATTGAGTCAGTGGGGGTCCCCACTAAGGGGGCTATGAGTCCATCAAGTGTTTAATGCTGAAGAGACAAGTGTTTTTGGAAGAAAATGCCAACAGGAACTTATATCAGTCAGCAAAAAAAAAGTGCACCAGGCTTCAAGACAGCAAAGGATCACTTACCTGCCCCTTTTTTGGGAATGCATCAGGTGATTTCAAGTGAAGCCCATGGTTATTTACTGCCTAAGAATCCTCATGCTTTGAGGAAAAGGGGAAATTTTTTTTTCCTTCCTGCAAACTGTAAGTTTTTAGAAACATGCCAGGAGCTGGTCTGCCCCAAAAATTAGGAGCAGTTACTACAATTTTTCAAAAGGGATATTTAGAAAAGGATCCCCAAAAAAACAATAAATATGTCACTCTGACTTTTTGGGATCCCGGTTTTCTACACATATCCTATTTTGATTCTTTAACGTATCGTTACCGAAAAATTCTTACAGTTTGTGGGGAAAGGAAAAAAAAATAACCATTCCCAAACCCTTTTTTTGTTGTTCAGCGGGAAACCCCCCCCTTCCCCAGCTACCAGGGCCCCACCATCCCAGATTCGACGATTTCAAAGCCTCCGGGAAAGCCAGCTGTTTGTGAAGGGAAAAAAAAATTTGGTTTTTTTCTTAATTAACGAAGAAAACAAAGATATTAAAAAATAACCCGTGGTAATGAAGTGTTACTTTGTAAAATAAAAAAATGTAAACATAAGTTTGGTGACTGACTGACGACTTACTGACTATGACTGACTGAATGAATGAATGAATGACTGACTGACTGACTTGACTGACTGACTGACTTGACTGACTGAATGACTGACTGACTGACTTACTTACTGACTGACTGACTTGACTGACTTAACTGACTGACTTGACTGACTGACTTGACTGACTGACTTACTTGACTGACTTACTGAATGACTTGACTGACTTACTGAATGACTTGACTGACTTACTGAATGACTTGACTGACTTACTGAATGGCTTGACTGACTTACTGACTGACTTGACTGACTTACTGAATAGCTTGACTGACTTACTGAATGGCTTGACTGACTTACTGAATGGCTTGACTGACTTACTGAATGACTGACTGACTGACTTACTGACTGACTTGACTGACTTAAAGTTAGACACTCAGTTGAACCATTGACTTCAGTTCCAGAACCTCTACTATCCACCTCAGCCCATTAGGGCCACAGCATAACTCTCCACAAACACCAGCACCCACAATTTAAGGTAAATACTATTATTTATATTACATTTGTAGTATTAAGCAGTAAAAACAACATAATACATCACAATAATGAACTACAATTACATATTCACTTTTATTTTTGTAAGATCTGTTGGTCTAAAAAAACTTGTTTGGCTTTTTGGGGACTCCCAGGAACGTAACCCTATTTTTCCCTTAAGTTCTTTTAATTATTTAACACGAAATTATCTAACACGACTTTTTCAGGAACGTAACTATCGTGCTAAATGACGGCCTACTGTAGTAAATAACGAGTGAATATTTGAAAAACAGCACTTATATTGGTCTCACAGGCCATAAAAGTTATTTGAAAAAAGAAAAATTAAAAAAGAAAAGAAAAAAACTCAAAAAAATCAAATAAAAAATTACCGATTGACCGGCAGTCAGCGATGTTGCCGTAAACGGTTCATTTTCTCTCAACTTCAAGCCTCCATATCTCGGTAAGTTTTTTATTATTAATACATCGGCTGATTCCCACCAAGGCAGGGTGGCCCGAAAAAGAAAAACTTTCATCATCATTCACTCCATCACTGTCTTGCCAGAGGGGTGCTTTACACTACAGTTAAAAACTGCAACATTAATACCCCTCCTTCAGAGTGCAGACACTGTACTTCCCATCTCCAGTACTCAAGTCCGGCCTGCCGGTTTCCCTGATTCCCTTCATAAATGTTGCTTTGCTCACACTCCAACAGCATGTCAAGTATTAAAAACCATTTGTCTCCATTCACTCATATCAAATATGCTCACGCATGCTTGCTGGAAATCCAAGCCCCTCGCACACAAAACCTCTTTTACCCCCTCCCTCCCACCTTTCCTAGGCCGACCTACCCCGCCTTCCCTCCACTACAGATTTATACACTCTCGAAGTTATTCTGTTTCATTCCATTCTCTCTACATGTCCGAACCACCTCAAAACCCCTCCTCAGCCTTCTGCATAATAGTTTTGGTAATCCCGCACCTCCTCCTAATTTCCAAACTCCGAATTCTCTGCATTATATTCACACCACACATTGACCTCAGACATGACATCTCCACTGCCTCCAGCCTTCTCCTCGTTGCAACATTCATCATCCATGCCTCACACCCATATAAGAGTGTTGGTATAACTATACTCCAATAAATTCTCCTCTTTACTTCCATGGACAAAGTTCTTTGTCTCCACAGACTCTGAAGTGCACCACTCGCCCTTTTCCCCTCATCAATTCTATGATTCACCTCATCCTTCATAGACCCATCTGCTGACATGTCCACTCCCAAATACAGTGGACCCTCGCCATTCGAATTTAATCCGTTCCAGGAGCTTGTTCTTAACGTGAAATGTTCGAAAGGCGATTTAATTTTTCCCATAAGAAATAATGGAAATACAATTAATCCGTTCCAGAAATCCAAAAATATATAAAAAATATTATATTTTAATAAAATTAAGCTTCTACATAGACAAAAACATTAAATACTACAGTGCTGTACTACTAAAAGTATTAGTAAATAAATGCAAGTCTTTTTACTTACCATTATTGAAGATTGTTGATGGCATATGGAAGAGAGGGAGGAGGAGTGAGGGAGGGAGGGGTTAGTGTTTGGAAGGGGAATCCCCTTCCAGAAGGACTTCAGGTACCAAAGCCCTATCTGGGGTTACTTCTTTTCTTTGTCTTTTAATCCCACTAGGGCCAGCTTGGGAGTCACTGGACACTTTAACAAAATAACTGTCCACAGTCCTCTGTTTCTGGCGCCTTTTCAACATGAGGTAATCAGTCCCTCAGCCTTGGAATTGGTGTGAAGAGCACCGTAGTCGTGAAGAATCTGGAGCAGAGGCGGCTCTTGTTCTTGATTCGCCGGTACTCTCCCGAATCGGGTCTTTTCCAGATGGTGACCCGGCCTTGGCTCCCTGAAGAAGGACATTGTTTGGTCACTGAATGTTATGGGGTATTATGGACTTGTTATGGGGGCTATGGAACCCAGCATGTATTGTTGTAATTAAATAACATATGAATGCCTAATTATATTGAATTAATCAGGAGTACTGCTTAGGGAGTTTAAAGGCTTGGCCAGCCTTAAAACTTAAGAGCTGATTAAACTGATTTTCTCAATATAATAGGTTATATAAATAATGCACACATATTATTAACTAATTAATTATAAGTTGCATGTCTCATTGTAATAACATAAGATATGTTGAGAGGATGTGTTCTTGTTTGAGGGGGAGGAGCTTAAAGAGACTGTTGTTTTCCCACAATCCTTTTCCTGAGAACAATGGCGGCTGGAGTGAGCTGGTGTTGTAGGTGCTGATTTTAACTCGGCTTCAGGGCTGAATGAGTGCCCAAAAGGTAATGGGGAGGGTTGTAGATCGATGTTACTATGACATTCAGTGATCTTCAGTGTATCAAGACACTGGAGGGTTAAGAAATGTTGAGAAAAAGAGAGTTGAAGGTGGCAGCTGAGCCATGTGCTTTGGGAAAGGCTGATTATATGTTTAGGAGTGGAGACCTGTATATTATATGTATATACTTCTTAATATAGCTCTATTTTTTATAATGTTGGTTTAAATAACCTTTGAGAGGAATGTGAAAGGACCAATAAGTTTCAGATGCAGCAGCTAAACCAGAGTAAGTATCTTTTAGCCTAATAATGTCCTCCTTTTACCCTAAGACCTTTTAAGTAAATACCCTATGCTAGTACATGTAGAACCTTGATGATAAATAAGGGAAAATAACATAACACTGAACATGCTGCTGTTATGGCTTATTTGAGCTTGTTCAGGGTGGTATTTTTCAACAAAACTTTGCAATCTATTCCACATTGTACACATCTCCTTAATCTCTGAAGAAGGCACCTTCTTCAGCCCCTCTTCCTCCTCCTTCTCCCGTGAATCAATAGCCTCAAATCTGGTCTGATGCTCTTCTATTTCCAGCTCTTGCAGCTCTTGAGTTGTTAGCTCTACCCTGTGGCCCTGCACTAACTCTTCCACATCATCGCCACTCACCTCCAACCCCATGGATTTGCCCAATTCCACAATACAGTCCACAACAGGCACAGGGTCGGTAGGGTCAGGGTCAGCCTCAAACCCTTCAAAATCCCTCTGTTGGACACAACCTGGCCACAATGGTCTCCAAGCAGAGTTCAAAGTCCTTGAAGTCACTCCTCCCAAGCCTTGCCTATAAGGCCTATGCAGCTGTAGATATTGAAATGATTCTTCCAGAACTCTCTAAGGGTCAATTCACTGTCCGAGGTCATTTCAAAGCACTTTTCAAACACTGCTTTTGTGTAGAGTTTTTGAAGTTACAGATGACCTGCTGGTCCATGGGCTGGAGGAGAGGAGTGGTGTTGGGAGGCAAGAACTTCAGTTTTATGAATTTGAAGTCTTCACACAGTAGGTCTTCCATGTTTTGAGGATGTGAAGGAGCATTGTCCAGCAACAGGAGGCACTTTTGTCCAAACCCTTTTCCTGTAGGTATTTTCTCACACTGGGGCCAAACACTTCATGGATCCAGTCACTGAAAAGGTGCTTTGTGACCCATGCATTCTGACTAGCTCTCCACAAGACACACAATCTACTTTTAACGACATTGTGTCTCTTGAACACTCTGGGATTTTCTGAGTGATACACTAGTAAAGGCTTTAATTTAAAATCCCCACTAGCATTACTACACATCAAGAGAGTTAGCCTGTCTTTCATAGGCTTGTGTCCTGGCAGTGCCTTTTCTTCCTGAGTAATGTAGGTCCTGTTGGGCATTTTCTTCCAAAACAGGCCTGTTTCGTCACAATTGAACACTTGTTCAGGTTTCAATTTTTCAGTCTTTATGTAGTCCTGAAACTCCTTTATGAATTTTTCAGCTGCATGTTTGTCTGAACTGGCAGCCTCACCATGCCTTACCACATTATGTATGCCACTACGATGTTTAAATCTCTCAAACCAGCCTTTGCTGGCTTTAAATTCACTACCATTACAATCAGCACTGGTTGCAGGCATTTTCTTTAAAGATCGGCATGCAAGTTCCTTGCCTTTTCACAAATAATTGACTCAGACACACTATCACCCGCTAACTCTTTATCCTTGATCCACACCAGCAACAACTTCTCAATCTCTTCGATTATTTGTGGTCTGTTTTTGGCTCGCACAGTAACACCTTTTGCAACATCAGCTTGCTTAATTTCTTCCTTCTTAAGCAGGATAGAAGCGATAGTTGACCTGTTTTTGCCATATATCCTGGCAAGATCACACAATCGCACACCACTCTCGTATTTTTGTATTATTTCCTTCTTCATTTCTACGGTGTTTCTCACTTTTATCAGCCCAGGGGTACCACTAGGAACTTTCTTGGGACCCATGGTAGCTTATTTCACAGTCGCACGTAATGAACAAACTCCAAAAAATTATAATTAAGTGTGAAATGTCTGTGGAAGCGTGCAGGGTATTGTTCTCTCGAGTGTAAACAACGCGGGACTGGCTCTCCACGCCTGCGCTGTGAGGCACCCAAGCGCCTGGGCTGACAGGTCACGAACGTATTCGTTCGACTCGCGATAATTTGTTCGCATGACGATTTCGAATTTTTTGTACTAATGACGATTTGTTCGACTGCCGAGCCGTTTGAATAGCGGGGGTCCACTGTATCTGAATACATTCACCTCCTCCATACTCTCTCCCTCCAATCTGATATCCAATCTTTCGTCACCTAATCTTTTTGTTATCCTCATCACCTTACTCTTTCCTATACTATTCACTTTCAATTTTCTTATTTTACATAACCTACTAAATTCATCCACCAAATTAATCTTGGTAAGTATTGATCGGAAATTTTTTTTTTTTAGCCTATTAGATTTAGAAAAAAAAAACTATTATTTCATAAGAAAAAATATTTTTTTTTTTTTTTGAAAATTTCTCAACCCTGACAGCGAGTTAAGAACTGGGGTCTCGACCCTGATAGGGTTAAATATCGTTCATCCCATTTTTTCAGTACAGTGGACCCCAGTTTACGTTATTACATAATTTGTTCCAGAATGCTGTTCAAGTACCGCTACCAAACGAATTTGTTCCCATAAGGAATAATGTAAATTAGATTAGTCCTTTTAGACCCCTAAAATTCACTTACAAAAGCACTTACAAAAATACACTTACATAATTGTTCGAGTTTGGAGCCTAACGTAAACCGGGGTCCACTGTATTTATTTTGCACGATTTTTGTGCACTATTACGCTATGATTGCACTCATCGAAGGCTTTGGCAAAGTCTGTATATACTACATCTGTATTTTGTTTGTCTTCCAGTGCATCCAAGACCATGTAGTGGTGCAGTAGTTGTGAGAGGCAGGAGCGACCATCCAGTACCAAGTCATAGTGGTCCAGTAGTTGTGAGAGCAGGAGCGAGCATCCAGGACCATGTCATAGTGATCCAATAGTTGTGAGAGGCAGGAGCGACCATCCAGGATCACGCATAGTGGTCCAGTAGTTATGAGAGGCATGAGTGACCTGTTCCAAACCCATATTGCTTTGGGTTGATCCCATTTCTAGGTTCTCTCTACATAGAATATTTAAGGTATGTGATAAAGGTTCCTTGCAGTTCTTGATGAACATGGCGTTCCATGAGACTGGTCTTAGGGTAGAGTGCACGGGCTTGCTTTTTTAAGTTATGTGGGGTTAAGATTATATTAAAACTTTGGAGGTATTGACAAAGCTTTGAGTCGCATTCATGAAGAATTCATTTAGATTGTCAACCTTCAGCCTGGTTAACCCTTTGGGGGTTGACAGGCCTTCTCGGAAACACGTTCTCAGGGTCGAAATTTTTTTGGAAAAAAACAAAAATAATTTTTTCTTATGAATTGATAGAGAATCTTTTTCCGATCATAACAACACCAAAAGTTTGAAATTTGAATGAAAACTTACGAAATTATGCTCTGACGGTTATCGGTCTCAAGATGTTTACGCATCGGCAATTTCACCCACTTTGAGCCCTATTTTTGGCCAATTCCAATGTACCAGTTCACTAAAATCATAGCTATTTCGCTAGAACTCCATTTCTTCTATCGATTGAGTACAAGAAACCACCTATTTACCAATTTCAACTACCCAAAATAGTGGTCAGAAAATGACAATTTGGCCAATTTCACACAAATTTCAACGATGCCAATTTCAAAATAGGGTCCAGAATAAACAAGGCAGACATTCCTGGCACTAAAATAACATCTCTGTTCATTAGTCACGTCTCCAGGCCCTCTTACATTACTTTTGCTTTCCATTTTGAATTTTATTCTCACAAAAATAGAAGATTTACTGTTATGTATACAACTGCATCATTGTAAAAATGGTATAAATAATATCAGCGCACTTGTTCAAGAATATTAGACTCGCCAATTGATGTGTATTGGACGCATGGTGTGATTTGTTTACTTTGAACATAGGCGAAAATCGAACATTTTCACAACTTTGAGCTCAATTTCAAGGTACTTGTCATTGTCAAACCAATCAAAATCATCTCTATTTCTGTAATATATCTTCCATTCTATCACATGAGACCAAGAAAACGAGAATACATCAATAAATACCATACGAAAATAGACTGCAAAGTTGTTTTTTTAAACGAAAAACGGTCAGTTTTTTTCTCATTATGCAGTGTGGTGCAGGATTTTTTTTATACTGCGCACACTGACCACATAGACCCATTCTTTCATATGTAGGCCTACCAGCCGTTTCCTGCTTAATTTGAAGCCGCTAGAATTTACGCGTACTTGTACGGCACCAACCCCTGCTCGTAAAACGTACTAGTACGGCACCGACCCCGAAAGGGTTAATGGCTCACTAAATATAGAGTCAAATGGAGACCCAAGTATTTCACTCATTTCTTTGCGATCTCAAATTCAAGTTCCATCTTGTTTTAACTGGGGCCCAATACTGTGGTTTTTGCCCTAGATTTTGCATCTAAAAAGAAGTATTTTGAATTACTTTCAGTTTCATTAATTTCTTTTAGGTCTTTCTGTTTTTCCTAGATTTAATTCAAATTCAAATTCAAATTTTATTTCCTTGCAAGTTTACATTTAGTCTGATGGACGAGTGTTTGAGCTTGGGATCTTACTCGCTAGATTGTTTCCTATGGTGGAGAAGAAAACATTGAGTCTGTTTGCTGTTTCAGTTGGTGGGAGCTGAGGTTCATCTGATTTAGTTAATTTGATTGTTTTATTTTTGGATATCTTTTTAGTTCTTAGAATTTCAGATAGGGTTTTCCAGACTACTGCTGTACAGGAGGGCCCCGCATGTACAGCAGGTTAGGTTCCAGGCTACTGCTGTACAGGAAGGCCCTGCTTATGCAGTAGGTTAGGTTCCAGGCTACTGCTGTAAAGGAGGGCCCCGCTTATACAGCAGGTTATGTTCCAGACTACTGCTGTACAAGAGGGCCCAACTTATACAGCAGGTTAGGTTCCAGGCTACTGCTGTACAGGAGGGCCCCACTTATACAACAGGTTAGGTTCCAGACTACTGCTGTACAGGGGGGCTCTGCTCATGCTGCAGGTTATGTTCCAAGCTTCTACTGTACAGGAGGGCCCCGCTTATACAGCAGGTTAGGTTCCAGGCTCCTGCTGTACTGGAGGGCCTCACTTATACAGCTATTGCTATACAGGAGTACTCCACTTATACAGCAGGTTAGGTTCCAGGCTACTGCTGTACAGGAGGGCCTCGCTTATACACCAGGTTAGGTTCCAGGTTACTGCTGTACAGGAGGGCCCCACTTATACAGCAGGTTAGGGTCCAGGCTACTGCTGTAGAGGAGGGCCCCGCTTACACAGTAGGTTAGGTTCCAGGCTACTGCTATACAGGAGGGCCCCACTTACACAGCAGGTTAGATTCCTGGGTATTGCTGTAAGGCAAAAATCATTGTAAGTAAGTAAGTAAGTAAGTTTATTCAGGTATACACAAATACATTTACATAGATTATCATACATAGCAGCATATGTGTAGAGAACCTAGGATAACCCAAAAAGTCAGAGTGACTTATTTCCATTGGGGTCCTTTTAGTACCTTAATATTAAACATTGTAGGAGATATATGTTATTATATTATAAAGGATATATGTATACTATATGTATACTAGGAAGGTAAAAAGAGTTATTTACATTTACATGTGTGTTAGTTAAAAAAAAATAAAAAATCATTCTCCTCCCTTTCTGTTGCTACATTCATTAGGTACCTTTTGGCTCTATTCTTGAACTGGCTCATGCTATGACTGCCTTTGACATGTGCAGGCAGTCTGTTCCATTTCTTTATTGCTGTACAATAAAAGGTGTTTGAACCTGGCCACTGACTG